>CM034148.1:224095206-224281617 GCA_019776745.2 Taxus chinensis
CCTCAGACCATAGATGAGGAGGAGAGAGAGAAGGGGAAGTAGCACCCGTAGGAGTACGAATGCTAGTCCGATAAGCACAGAGAAGGGAAAAAAGGATAATGTTAAAGGCAAATCCCTACAGCTCGGACTAGTTACCTTTGCGCGGATATTACGCAAAGTTTTATTGGAAGCTTCAAGCTTCAGCATGGCCATTCGATTGAGGATAGTATGGAGAAAAAAATGGTTTTATATTTGAAGGTCGCAGCGTTCTACAAATCATGTTCTGAAAGACTTAAGTTATCTGTGATGAGTTTGGGTGGAACCACCAAAGTGACAAATGATGTGTGATAGACAAAATCAACTGAGGGTTTAGCCTTTGTGAAGAAAGGAGGGATAGCCTCCACCCATTAGTAAAGTATTTCCGTGGCAGTAATGAGTAATGATAGAATGATGATGCTATGAAGAATGAGGATGATGAGACCAATGAGATTAGGACCCCATTGCCGAAAAAAAGGCCACAATCCGCTGCAGGTTGTAAAGCTTGACTAGGGATATGTGTGAGATTGGAATGTTGTTGACACTTGACACATTCTAGTGTATTCACAACAATCTCAATTAAGAGAAGGCCAATAATACCCCAAACGTAAGATGCGTTTAGCTACGGCCAAGCCACTAAAATGTCCACCACAGATACCGTCATGGACCTCCTGGATAGCTTTAGACGATTCATGGGTTTTGAGGCACCGAAGAAAAATACCATCAAAGCCGCGTTTGTAGAGGATCCCGCCTAGAATAGTATAGCGATTAGCGCGTTGGATAAAAGATCTTCTACCATTGGAAGTCAGATCTGGAGGAAGCACCGAATGAGATAGATAATCGACGATCTGTTGATACCACTCATCCTGAGTATCGGTTGTGACAGCATGGATTAAAGTTAGTTTCCGAAGATGAGATGGTTGATCTAATCATTGCACAGCCACATAAAGTCGTGAGTCCTCGGTAAAAGGTGGGATAAGCGAAGCTAACGAAGCCATTGTATCCACGAATCGATTCACAGTGCGAGGAATGGCTTGGATAGTGAATTTATCGAAAGATTAGAGTTGAACAAGAACGATATCACGATATTTTTGAAGGATATCATTCTTGCATTGATAGATGCCCGTGACTTGATTAACGATGAGTTCAGAATCACCAAAGATGTCAATATGACGAGCGTCGAGATTAATGGCATTTTGAAGACCCAAGACAAGAGCTTCATATTCAGCCATATTATTGGTGCACTCAAAGTTCAATTTGTGTGCGACAGGGATAGGCGTACCCCAAGGAGGAATCATCACGAAACCTGCACCTCCCCGTTGCTGACATTTGGATCCATCAAAGAAGAGTTTTACCTTAAATGGAGACAGACCAAAATCAATTTGTTGGATATATTCATCGAGGAATTGAGCAAGGGGGACTTGAGTGTCCGGAAGAGGAGCATCAGCTAATTGATCTGCAATAACCTGACCCTTGATAGACTTTTGCAGGATAAACTCGAGGTCAAATTCTGTCATAAGCATGAGCCAACGAGTGATACGATCATTGTGATAAGGCTTCGCATGTATTGTCTTGAGTGGATTGACACTTGTGACAATGTAAGTTTTGTGATTTAGGAGGTAATGACGAAGCTTAGAAGTTGCGAAGAAGAGAGCACAACACAGCTTTTTAGCTTCGGAATAACATGTTTCATACTCATGGAGGGTGTGACTGATGTAATAGACAGCTTGTTCTTTACCACAAGTGTCCCGATGCGAAATCATGGCTCCCAGAGCATGGTCAGTCACAGAGATATAAAGATAGAAAGGCTCCCCCTCGCGTGGAGGTGTAAGCATAGGTGGAGAAAGAAGATAAGCTTTGAGATCATCAAAGGCCTTTTAGCAATGCTCATCCCATTCAAAATGAACATTCTTATGGAGGAGATGATGAAAAGGTTGACAACGGTCTGAAAATTGTGAGATAAAACGACGCACTGATTGAAGACGTCCTTGGATACTGTGGAGTTGCTTTAAGTTAGAAGGGGGAGGCATCTCAAGGATAGCTTTTATTTTTGCGGGGTCCACTTCAATACCCCTAATGGAAATGATAAAACCTAAAAGTTTACCAGTGAGAACGCCAAACACGCACTTAGATGGATTTAATGAAGACAAAAGTGAATAAGCCTCTCAAAGAGAGGTGCAAGAATGAAAAGATGATCCTGACGACGTTTTGATTTACCAAGGAGATCGTCGACGTAATCTTCCACAGTTTTGTGTAAGAGATCATGGAAGATGTGGGTCATTGCTCGCTGATAGGTTGCTCCTGCGTTCTTAAGACCGAAAGGCATGACACGATAACAAAAGGTCCCCTAAGGAGTTATGAAAGAAGTCTTATGTTGGTCTTCTGGTGCGATGAGAATTTGATTATACCCAGAGAAACCATCCATAAGAGAAAGTATCTCATGACCCGCAGTTAAATCCACGAGTTGGTCGATATTAGGTAGAGGAAAATCATCTTTTGGACAAGCAAGATTAAGATCCTGGAAGTTGGTACAAATTCAAATTTTCCCAGTGGCTTTAGTTACTGGTACTACATTGGAAACCCATTGTGGATAATCGATGGGTTGGATGAAATTAGCCGAGAGCAAGCGCTGCAACTCTTCTTTAACAAGCAGGGCTACTCTAGGGTGCATTTTACTTAATTTTTGTTTAACCGGTTTGATGTCGGGAAGATTAACGATATTGTGGACCACGATATCGGGATTGAGTCCTGGAATATCCTCATATGACCAAGCAAAGGCTTGACTATGGTTGGAAAGAAAAGTGGTAAAGCCTCCTAACTCCTGTGGATTAAGGGATTGGCCGACCTTAATGATGCGAGGGTCTTTAGAAGTCCCTATATTAAGGTCGACAATGGCTTCATTGAGAAGTGTAGACGTGTCAGAAGGAATGGTTTTAGGAAGACAGGAATCCTCTACCCCCAGATAGGTGAGAATAGAATCATCATCCGCACAGTGGATAGTGTTGATAGTAGGAGAATCGTCTCCAACTATTTCAGGGAAAACTAACGGTATGGAAGTGGACCTGTCATTAGTCTTATAGGCTAGTGGCCCTAAGGAAATGGTATTGACTAAAAAAAAAAGTTAGACGGGATGGAAATGGCGTCGTCCACATCGAGTGATGCTTCTGACCTAGCGGGAGAAGATGGTTCCTCAATAGGAAGAGGATCATCAAGAACAGTGACGGTGGCTTTTGAAAGAGGTTTAAATCCTAAACCAAATTTTTGATGTGGCTTGAGAGTTGGAATGGATGCGAGGTCATGCACACCTTGTTCATATTTTCCCAGGCCAAAGCCCTTCCACGCGCATCAATATAAATAAGTTTTTGCAAATGTGGGATTCTGTAGACAATCGAACCCTGTTAAATAAGGTTTGGTCCTAAGAGGAGAATCCAGGTGATAGTGAGGCGTATCAAGACCACCGTAAATGAAATTAGCCTGTTGATTGGGTAGACCAATGGTGACGATGCGACCAAGACCAGGTTGATATTCAGGTTGTTTGTCTGGTCTACCATACTCACTAGGCTTGAGATGGGCGTCAAAAGAAAGGAGAGGAAGCTCTCCCAGTGAGAAACGTTGCAATGTCTCTTCTAGATTTTGTAAATCCGGTAGTTTGGTTGTATGTATGGAAGAAGATGAGGCCCTGTCAGGAGAACAAGCATTTTCCTTTAGAGGGGCAGACCCTGTGGTCATGTCGCATTGTGCAGAAGGAAAAGGATCTCCTGGATGAGTATATATTTTGCCCTCATAGTGATATTTTAAGCATCGATGAAGGGTGGATGGGACACAATGCATTGCACGAATCCAAGAGCGTCCGAGGATCATATTATAGTGGAATTTCCCTTCAACAATATAAAAGAGTTCGTGAAGCAGCTTCTTACCTACTCGAATGGGTAGGACCACAGTTCCTAAAGTAACTGCTAGCTGATTATTAAACGATCGAAGAGCGAAAGGTGGGGGTGACACTACGTTCTTTGGTAACTTAAGCTACTCGAATGTGTGTGAGGAGATGACGTTAAGTGCAGCACCACTGTCGATCATAATGCGTTTTAATGTAGTGTTGTCGATTTGGACTGTGATAAAGAGGGGAGCTTCCAAATCCTCGGAAGAAAGGGAAGGAATTTCTGAATCTTCAAAAGAAATGGTGGTTGATGGTCTATTCAATCCAACAACCATCTCGAAGGGCTGGGGCTCATCTAAATTCATTGCGATGCGATGCAGATTATCAATCAGAGCCTGGAGATGTTGCAGAGAGGATTGAATGAGGTCAAAAAGAGACATTTTGACCAGATCCTGGGTGAGTTGTTTCATAACACTCTCCTCAACTGATACGGGAACTTGAGCCCGAGGTGCAGCATGAATAGAGACTCGAGGTCTCGAGGCTAATGAGGAAGGAGAAATTCCTTCGGGGGCTGCAAAAATGATAACCCGTGGTCGAGATGCTGTAGATGAGGATGGATTATCATATTGTTGGGTTCTAGTGGCGATATGAATTGTGTCGATTTGAGAAGGTGGAAGATCGTTTGGAGTGGAATCACTAGAAGTAGAGGTCTGAGTAGATCGTTGGGGCTCAGATGGAGCTAAGATGACAAGAGATACTTGTTCCTCCTCCTCCAGCAAAAGATCACTTTCTTCCAAAAGGCTGTTGACAACAGATTGAAGAGCTTTACATCCCTCGGTATCATGACCCGGGGTACGGTGGTAAGCACAAATCAAATCAGAGTTAAACCAGGCAGGTTTAACTCCTTTAGGGTTATAGCGTTTAATCGGAGGAAGAGATATGGATGAAGATTGGATAAGTTGGCGAAGGATTTCATTATAGAATCCAGTAGACAAAGATGAGGACAAGGATGATGAAGGCGCCTCTTCTACTTTAACAGACTGCCGAGGTAAACGAACCTGCATGTTAGGTTTGACAGTCTTTTTAGGGATCATCTTATTTTTTTGGACATTTAGAGGAGCAGCCTTGGGCACTTGAGGTGGAAGTAAGTGAGACATGATTGATTTCAATGGAGGAGGAACCCCTAAAATATATTTTGAAGATGATGGAGATGTGACAAGTGTTGTGGTCTTCAGAGATAAGGGAGGCTGCTTGGTCGAAACTAATGATGATTTAGATAATGTCGATTTAGATGAGGAAGAAGCTCCCAAAGTAGGTCTAATCGGAGGAACAAAGGGTGCCCTGGTTTTTGGTAATGAAAATGACGATTCTGATAAAGGAGGTGACGTCTTTTTAATAGGTAAGTCCACTTTTCGAGGTGCTGGTGAAGAATGTGTTGTAGAAGAAGATGATGGTTCTAATAAGTTTGCAGGAGAAGAGGCATTCTCAGCGGACAAATCCAATCTTTTATGAGGCGTAGATAGAGATTTTTGTGGGAAAACACCTAGAGTCTCTATGGTTCAAACTATAGGCTTTCCCTTTTCAGGGATGGTGACAATTTCAACCGCATAAGGTGATTGTAACCTTTTCGGGGGAAACAAAGGGGGAGATGCTGATGACACAACGTTAGATTTCGATTGTCTCGATCTAATTTCAGGAACCGAGCGAATAGGTGTCGGTGCTACTTCTTTAGATTTTCCCTTAATAGGAAAAGTAGCATTGGTGATGGAAGAAGTGAGTGATGAAGAAGCAATTCCTTGCGGGGGAATTACTTCTGGTATAGTAATTGTGGGTGAAACTACTGTAGGAAAGGAAACAGGAAGAGTCAAAATCGAAGACGCTTCCGTCGAAGTTGGTACAACTATAGGTACGTTTACCAATGGCATAGTCGTAGCAAAAATGGGAGAAACAGAAGTAGATGTATCCGCGGTGGAAACTCGAAGGGATGTAATTTCCTCGAGCATTGAAAGAATATCTGACGATGAGATAGATGAGGATGACACTGTCTCGGGTATGGATGGAAGGTCAGACAAAGAAGTGGAGAGAGATGAATCCGTATCTACCAATGTAGGAATATTCGAAGACAAGCTATTTGAAGATGGTGGAATCCCAGCGATTAGCGAAGTAGAAGGAGGTTCTGATTCAGTCGATGTGTTCGCAGATGGTTTAGTTTCAGAAGAAGATTCTTCAGTAGAGATGAAGCTGATAGTATGAGTGTTTGGTTTTTTAGGCTCTGAAGCATTGTGGTTTGGGGAATGATTAGGAAAAGGTTGTTTAAAAACATCCAGCGCTTGATTTGGGGGAGCATTTGGGTTATCCAGAATGAGCTCGCCTTTATCAATGAATTTCTAGACAAGATTTTTGAAGGTCTGACATCATTCAATGTCATGACCTTTGGTTCTATGATAATGACAGAAATCATTTTCCCTATACCAGAATGGACGTTCTTGGTTTTCATCAATATTCCTAATGGGGGGAAGTTCGATCATGCGAACTTCCAACATTTTCTCTAAGATAGAAGCATATGATTCCCCCAACGAAGTGAAAGATCGAGATGACGAAGACCCTTTTCGAGAAGATGAGGAGTATATCCGTGGTGTTTGATTAGAAGTGTTATCGGCTCGTGATGTTTTTAATACGATAGCGTTGGTGGATCCCTGATTCTTGTCTTTAGAAGTGGAAGGATTTGTTTTGGTAAACCGAGAAAAATCTGGTTTAGACTTAGAGCGAAGTTTTAACTTCCCTTGTTCAATGGCGCGAGACTCAAGTTTGCGTGCCATCGTAAAGGCTTCTTCAAATGTATGAAAGGTATGGATCCTTAAAGTGGAAGAAATATGATTAGCACAAGATCGAGTAAACAACTCGATCTGTTGGGATTGAGGAAGGGAGAAAGACAATTGGTTTATTATCCCTCTCCAACGAGCGACAAAGTCTGTAATAGACTCATTATCAAATTGACGAATGTTATAAAGATCTGTAATCAAGATCTTATGTGCGATATTTATTGAAAAGTTTTCAACAAACATCTGGGCCAATTGAGAAAAAGAAAACAAGGAATGTTGAGGAATGTTATTGTACCAGTCTAAAGCAGGACCTGCTAGAGACATAGGAAAAGTACAGAGCATAAGCTCCTGATCTTGGACTATGAGGTAGCAAGCATGTTTGAATGCTTGCAAATGCTGTTGAGGGTCCTCCCGACTATGGAATTTTGAAAATTTAGGAAGTTCCCATTGGGGAGGATAAGGGTTAAAAGCCACTGAGGGATGAATGGGTTCATTACACACTTCTTCAAAAGAGTATGAAGGACGAGCCCCTTTGGTGGAGGCTTCCAAGTCTGTGATTTTCTTGAAAATAATTTGAACCACGTCAGATTGAGGAGGAGGCACACTGGCATGTCCTACATAAGAAGCAAATGGTGGATGTGGTTGAGGTGTCAACGGGGGATTCATTTGTTGATTGATAGGATGATAAGAGGAGTAACCAGGCGTTCTGGGTGACGCCTGGTGGGGTATTTGCTATGAAGGAGCCTGTGTATAGGCAGGCTGTGAGATAATAAGTGGTTGAGAAAATGAAGGTTGGATGACAGACGGAGCCTGTGATTGGTGGACTCCTATGCTTGTTGACTGAATCGGAACAGATTGAGGAACATGGGTGTTGATTTGATTGGACATGGTGGGGAACAAGACCTGAAAGAGGCTTTTTACTGCCGGATTAGTTATTAAAGGCACCGATGCTAGAGGATGAGCGAAGGTCACTGTTGCTGGAACATTGGAAGAAAAACTTACTGGAGTACGAGAAGTAGGAATCAACTGACTAGTCGAAGGGGGTTGACTCATAAAGAGGTACTGACCCTGGGACACAATGGACGGCATAGATGAATTAACAGCAATATGTGGGTGCGTAGACGCACCCATGATAGCCAGAGAAGAGGACTTCTCAGAAGTAGGTTGTGGAATAGTCGAGGTAACTGTGGCATTAGGAATAGGTAAGACTATTTGAGAACTAGTCGATACGGTCGGTGGAAGAGAAAAAGGAGGCACAGGTGCGCCACCCTCTTCCATGGCTCGAGGCAAGAAAAATGATGCTAACTGTTCTACAAAATCCTGGGATGGTTCACGAGGATAATTGTACACTTGTTGGATTTATGGTCCCTGATCAGATATTTGAATAGACTTGTGTACTAGGTAGTCCATGAGGGCTACCGGGTTGCGATCAAGGAGCACCTGAAATTCAGGATCCCCACGAGGAACATACTCTAAGTCAGAAGCAGATGATATTTCTGAAGGACTAGGGGAAGCTGGATGTGATGGGGTTGCTTTGGCCTGATAGAAAGGATTATATGATCAGGATGGGGAACCAACTAACAGCGGTCCCGAAGAAGATCTGGGGGGTGCCGAAACATCCACACTAGTGGTAATCTCGGAAGAAGAAGGGGCCAGTTGAGCCATTCTTCTAGATTGTAACCGAGTAATGACCGTCATAAACACGCAGAAAAGAATATTGACCTAACTAATGCACAGAAAATTCAAGTAGCGTAGGTGATTATCTCCTTTAAGTTTTGATGCTTTTAAGAAAAAATATTAGGGAAGGCTTTTTAGAACAGGAACTACTCAGATAGCCAAACTAAGGATGGTTTGGGGAATGTTTGGTGAGGAGTCCCGAAGGCACTTCAGTAAAAGACTGGTACGTGGCTTGATATAGGGGCCTACCCCCGCACTTCACACACCGCTGCGATAAGGGAGTCGGGTGCTTTGCCAATATATACCAAAACTTCTGTGAATTTATAGCGCGGCCCGAGTACCGCGTAGGCTCTTCCTCTTGGATGTCACTTCCAAGTAGGCGAGGCCAGGGAAAGAATTTTTGTTTAAATGCTTTATACCTAGTGATTTTGGCTTTGTGTGCAAGGGTGAAAAATAAAAATCAAATAGTGTCACTACCGATTTTGATCAATTTTCCAACCTAATTAAAACTAGATGAAAAACATACAGCAAAAATGACAAAGAAAGAATTCTTTTTAAGCACTTAAAAATGAAGTGTTTGATTTCGATGAAGACAAGTCAAACAGATTCTTTCCCAAATGCGATTAAATTCTTTTTAAGCACCAAAAATTGAAATGTTTGAATGTGATAGAAAACAAACAATTTTTTTTTAATTTTTTTTTTTTTTCCTAAAAAGGAGAAAACACCGTAAAAGAGAAATACCTGTAGATTTAGCTCTCCAAGGTGTGTGGACTTCAAAAACTGGTTTGTTGAGCTCTTCCCCTCGAACAATCCCATGAACAAGCAAAGTGCTCCGCAAGAAAAGGTTAAGCAAACACCAAACAAGATCCAGAAAGATATATACAGATAATGGTGAAACGAAAATTTCTATTTTAAGGAACTAGAAAAATTTCAAGATGAGGATTTCGCATAAAGAGCAAGATTGAAACGATGAAAGGAAATGCTCAAACAGAACTGATAAAAATCAGCGAGGAAAAAGAACAAAGCTAAAAACTAGAAAAGAGATGAACTTACCAATAAGGGACTTTGGTTGTGTCCCACCGGGCGTGCCAGAATGTAGATCAAGAATTTCACGCTTGTTACCTGTCCAAGTTAATGTACCAAACTAAACACAAAAACCTTGAAAAACTCAAATGAAATTGATACCTGATGGACAAGATCCGAAGATGCAGATGGATAAGGAAGCCGATGTAGATAAGATGGGCGCACACGGGCAATTCTGCACAGTAGATCCGAGTAACCTGCGAGACACCGATGCTTGATAGAAAAAGACCACGTTAAAAGGTATTTAGGTGGACTGCCCGAGAAGCGGGTCCGGGAAGCGATAAGCTCCCTCGACGGATGTCAGTCCACGTTTTCAATTAAGCAAAGAAGCATACATGATAAAAGATGTACGTACAGGACTAGATTTTCTGATCAAAGTAATAAAAAGAATCTAAACAGCAGACATAAAGAAACAAAAAACAGGAAACTGTGTAAACAAAACTGGATCTATGTTACCTGTTTCCTTTTACCTGTCTACAGGATGATCGGCGTCGATCATGTAGAATTGGCGTCGACTGATTCAGATCGGTGTCGACTGATGTAGATCGGCGTCGATCCGAGACAGAGTGCGAGAAGGTTTGGGAATCAGAAAATGGAGGCAAGATCGTCAACGTCTGCTGGATCTGCAGAAGCCGGAGAGACACTGGCCAGGCTCCACCTGTGCTGGATGCAGGAACAGAGTCACCAGAAAAACAATGGAGACGTGTGATGTTGATGTGATAAGAGTAGGGTAACGGTGCTCCTCTCAGGGATTGATTTGGACAAGATTCGCTCTCACTCGATAGATAAAACTCAAACTTGATGTTCGGAACTCTCTCGTTCTCTCTCTTACAATCTGTGTCTAACCAGAACTGAGTTCTGGGCTTCTATTTGTAATCAGCACCGACCGAGATTAAATCGGTGCCGTTCAGAAAAATCGGTGTCGACCGAGTACCGGTCGGCGCCGACCGGGGAACAGACTCCCGAAATGGCCAAACGGAGTGATTTTTGGGAAGATGAGAGTGATCCCTCCACCTCAAGTATGGGATATATCCCGCTACTTAGTTTGGGAGGAGGAGAAATAGGGGGGATATGTGGATAAAATAGATATGGGGTAGATAAGTGGTTAGGATATATGTAAAAAGGTGTAATTAAATAGTTAATATTTAATTACTCATGGGTAAAACACAATGGGGTGAATTAAACTTAGGATAGGTGTTTAAATCACAAATTGATTAATACTCCAAGGGGGTAGTGGTGATATAAACGTGCCCCAGGTTACCTGAGAAGGTAAACGAATGTGAGGGACACTAAATTGAGTAACCAATTTTAAGTGTCTACAAGCATCATCTATTAGACTCCTATGGAAATCTTTAAGAAGTAACTGATCATTTCTTTTGGAGGTCATAAGGGTCCAATAGTGCTTAAGGTACAAATAAGGATCTGAAGTACCATCAAATAAATAAAATGAAGGCATGAAAAAATTTATGGGAAATAAACATTGAAATATTTTACGCATAATAGGATTTCCATAAATAGTATTAGAATCAATGGTAACATAGTAAGTTTTTCTCTCAAGGGTCAAATTTTGAACCTTACACAATAAATCTTGTATTGCATATATAAAAGAGATAACCTTCTGAGGAGGTATAACATAAGTCTCTAGAGGCTTATTAAATGGTTTCACTTTACCATTAATAGTAGCCATGGGGACATTATTTATTTTTCAAGAAATGTGAGGTAGCGTCTCATGTGTAACTTCCTCTTGTAAAGTTTGGGATTATATGGGCTTGGTCTCATGTTTGGGGTCTCAAGGGATGTAAGAAATATCCGTAGGAAAATTTCTCGCAATAGGAGAAGATTTTAAAAAAATTATCGATATGTGCATTAGAAGAAGTAGGAACCCGTTCATGTATTTTGTCATTTACAAATGAAATAGAAATACCATTATTGCATATTATTTCAAGAAAGAAAGTAGAAACCAAAACTGAATCAATTGTATCATTATTGCATTCAAGAATAGTAATAGGAACTTCAATAGTGCACGAAATACATTTTTTTGCATTCAGTTAAAGAAAGAACAACATTAGTGGAAGCATGTGCAAGAGGCATAGAAATGGTACTATGACTATCATTAATTTGGCATTTGCGAGGAAGAGTAGAAGCATGTACACCATTTATATCTTCACCATGGTTTGATTCTAGATGACTAGCATAAACACATGGAATACCATCGATCAGTGTAAAAATGGAAGGAATATCATCCTCATTTGTGAGAGATGCGCTTTCATCATCACTAGATTCTATAGGATCTATGGTATGAAGTGAGGTAGCAACGAGTGGAGGGGAAGATGGTTGGTCACCATCACTTTCCTAAGCATCTATATTATCTTTAGGACTAGGGATATCATTACAAACTTGTTTTAATATATCCACAAAAATTTCATTTGGTGTTATAGATGAAGTAGGAGTAAGGTCCTAGGATGTATTAGTAAAGAGAGGTGGCATATTTGAAAACACAATAGGATTAGCCTCTTAATCATAGTTGAATACAATATCATCCTCACTAGAGAAAGGTAAATAATAATACTAGGTGCACCATTACTAGAGGAAACATTACTATGGATAGCCATCAAAAGTGGGACAACATAGCAAAAACTTCAACTTGTAGACCAAGCGGTAGAACCATCATCTAAAGTACGAGAGATAAGAATTGGTTTATACATGTTAAGAGGTTTTTCAAGCCCAAAAGTAGTCTATACCTTGTTGGAGGGATGGTAACCATTATGGTTTTTAAAATACCTATAGAAATCCATGCCCACACAATGGATGAGGAATACTCATAAAAACAATACACATGTGCCCAAAGACAACCCTAAGGCTTTGAGATCAGTAGGCCTAATGCACAAGGAACTAAGAAGATCCTATATTAGGTTGTATGTTCAATTAAAATTGGGTTCACCAAAATGTTTACTCTAATTAACTTTCAATTTAATTTAATTAGGTTTGATATGAATGAATGTTATAGATACTACACTAATGAATGTGTACATATATATTCCAGATCAAATCAAAAGAATATATAACATAGCAATCAACCATATCATTAAAGTACTTGTAATTGAGAGCAGAAACAAGATGGAAAGAAGTACTTAGTTGGTTCAGAATATATTCAGGATGTGTCGATGAGTGATCTAGGATAGGAGAAGTACATGTGAACTAGAATAGTCACTTTCTGGAGTTTTGGAGCTTTTGGGCATGACTGTATGGTATGGTTCTAACCTAATCATAAATTTTTTCACATACATATGGTTGATATCTATAACTGTCAGTATCTTTGTAAGTCATTGTATGTCACTCTTTAATATCTTCAACTTCACATAAAACCCTAGATGTCACACCTGAAACCTACAAAACAAACCCTAACTATATTGCAACACACTCAAGCGATTATTGACTCTAAAATTACATATGTAAATTCTTGAGTTGGACTAACCTCAGTGGTCACCCTGTATGTGATTCATCAAGCATTGCACTACATTTCAGACTCAACATAGTTATCCTAGTGCTTTGTGAAAAGGTGCATGCAATTAGCCCTTGACCTAGATTGGCCCTCGTGCCTCAACAACAATAGTGGGATATGTTACTTCATTCCAATAGAAACCCTTATGTGTAGATGAAAAATTCAAAATTACTCCCTCTTATGTTATGTATGCAATATGTAGATGTAGTCCTTGCTCTTTCATCTTAGTATGTGGTAGCTTAGGTTAGAATTGTATATTTATTATTTATTACTCTTAAATTAAGACCTTAATGGCGGGAAAGGATAACCCTAAAGATATAATCTTAAAGAAAAAAGAGTGTAAAATGGTCCCATGAAGAGAAATGAAGGGAAGAATAAAAGGGGTCAATATCATACACAATGGTCAAGACCATATGTACAGTCCTGAATTTTTTTTACGGTCTGGTACCAAGCTCAGATAAAAGATAACAATGAAATTGGACTACCAGATATCTCTATAAAGTGACTCAAATTCAAATCAAATAAACAAAATAGTGAGAAGTGGGGTTCATTTAAGTCACAAATAACAATATAAAATATGATTGTTTCCACTAAGATCTTGTTCCATTATTCACAACTCGTGTATATAATAACCTAATAAAAGCATGATGTAATAATGATTTTGTGTAGATTTTGGTGTCTTCAACTAGGTTGGTCCCCTTTTGTTAGAATATATTGGAATTCCAAAATCATTACAAGGTTAGGTAAGTATTCCCTACTCATAGGTGCTTCCCTCTAGGAGACTTCACATTTCATTTTTGATGATCAACCTAAATTTCTATAAAGGCATCAAGGGAGGAGTAACTCAAGCTTCAAGGCCAACATTTGTCAAGTTATTACTATTTTTTCTTACACTTAAAACATTCTAAGATCCCATCCACAAGATCTTCCCTAAATTGTTCTTAAGATTAGGCTGACCCCAAACATAAAAGACCATCACTAGATTCTATCTCAATAATATTAAGAGGAGGAATTGAGCTCAATGTCCTTAAAAAGTAACTTATGGAGGGATGACACCCAAGATAGAGAATAACATAAGGTAATCATGCCATGTGAAGGGTCACACATAATAAGGTAGTGATCTCCTTAATAGTCCACTCAAACACATAATCAGTTAATGACTTACATAAAAAAAAAAAATCATATGATGTTTAAGGTTTATTAAGCTAGTTATGGCTTAACTAAGAGGAGATCGCATAATGATGAGTTTCAAAGAACTAGTTCAATTTCAATAAATTTGGTGTTTCATTTCATTAAAATACACTACATAATTTCCACATAAGAGATACAATCATAACAATGATAAGAAATTCCTTAAATGTGATTGATGTATCTAAGTACAACATATATTTATAGTAACATGATAATTATGAAACCCATACATGATATAAATAAATTTATTTTCGTTGCAAATGGTTCTAAAAATATGAATAACCATTTCATGTCAATATCAATTTAATTGCTCTTTCTAGTAAAATATCAAAGTTACAATTTAAAAAACAAATACAAGTCTTTGGGTAGCATCATTGATTTATATTTTCACCACATTACCTACAAATTGTAATATAATGGGTCAACACAATGTTGGCATGGATGTCATCCCTTCATAACTAGCCATGAAATCATACATTAAATCTTGTTAGAAAGGGAGAGAAGAGGTATGAGAAATAATTTATTGTTTCACAAACATTTATTACATTTAAAGTAAAGAGGAAGAGAGATAGAAATCAATATCTTTACACAAATTATGCATTTCATTTGCGTTTCCAAGTTCTAGAGAGAGCATTCATATCTTCACACCATGTTCAAGTTTTAATATAAGCTAAAATAGAATTTAAAAATGGTAATTTAATGCTAACAATTTTTTTAAAAACAAAAAGTTATCATATCGACAAGATTTATTGAGTGGGATCAAATTTGGGTCAAAAGGATTTAGTAATGATACAATTCAAAATAGCTAAATGGGCCATGGAATGGCCTCCAAAAAAGGTCCGCAAGTGTGTGAACAAGGAAATTGACACTTACATTTTATTCTCCTATATGGTGAGAACACAAGGGAGATGATAGAACCATCTTCTAATAAACAACTCTCATTATAAAGGCACCGTTCTAAAGTGAGTTGGTGAAATTTGAAGGTTTGCACTTGGACACTGTAAGCCAAAGTGGCTCTGAAACTAGTGTAGAAAATGTTCTTCTAAAAGAGGTAATGTGAAACTTATAAAGATTGGCAATTCCTAATGTGGAAATAAAGGGGTTTGAGGTGGTGAGACACAATTTCTCAATTTGTAGTCATTAAAAACATGGTGGTTCCAAATCAAAATCACAACATTGAGTGGTTGCCTCCCTTGACCAGCTCATCAAAGAGGCTCATAAACTTGCATAAAATAAAAGCCAAACAAAGACAACTGAATATCTTAAATGTTTTTTTGATGTCTCTAAATACCAAGAGATAATTTTAAATCATAAAATTGGAAGAAAATAATTTAGAGACGCTCACCATATGTTGTTTCCGAATCAAAACTATAAATTTTATAACATTGTTTTTGAAATGGTAAAGTTTGGTTTTCTAAGTTTTCACTCACATAGCTCTAAGGCTCAAGCCATGCATGTATAAGGAGTTGTGTTTCCTTTTGAATTTTAAGAGGTACATCATGGGTTGCTTACAAAAAGCACATAAAATGGGGTATTTAACAGGCCATTCCTTTCTACATGACAAGTGTTTATAGTACTACTATTAATAATTTGTAAATTTATTTATGATCATTTGTATACCTTACACATACTAAAATTAAAAAATAATTATTCTAGGTCCTGTGAAAATGAATGTACAACAACATAGCTAGCAAGAAAGAGAGAAATTTATGCTTGACAATGAAGAGGTGGTCAAGGCTATAAGCATAATCTTTGTTTGCGACTTTGCTTGTGTGTCTTGCGAGCACACTCACCCATGTGACCACCAAGTATTTAATTAGAATTTAATGGAAATAAAGTATATATTTTCATCAGGAAAGGTAACCCAACTAAGAAGTTCAACCACACATACAAAAAAGATCCATTTAAGTATAAAGTCATAAAAGTACCTCATGGAATTGAAATATTTAGTGCTTGACCATGAATATACTTGTGTGCATCCTGTGAGCATGTGCACCCGAGTGACCACTAAGTATTTAATTGATATTTGATAAAAATAAAGTCTAGATTTTTATGAAGATAGTCATCTCAACCAATAAGGTCAACCACACATAAAAAATGATCCATCTCAAGTATAAACACATAAAATTCCCTTATGAAATTGAATTATTTACTTCCCTCATCCAAAAAATCTTACATGCTCTGGGTATGCTTCTGAACACTTCAAGAGATCAAACATTTAAGAGCATCATCATCATAGCCGCCCATAGAATAAAGTTTTGCCATTGAAGTCCATAAGGCATGAATTTGGCATAAATGTCAACAAGGCACTCAACCACTACAAGTACATAAATACCTTGTGAAGTTGCCATATTTTTCTTATTATTCTCTGTGTACATTTCACCTATCCAACCATGCTCCAATTCTACCATGAATCATGGAAAACATTGTGAAATTTGGCTCTACACCTGTCCAAAAGCTCCCATTGTGGCATTTTCAACAAACCATTTTGGTATAAATTTGGCTCTAATTCTTATAGTCCTCCATTGTTGAGGCTCTATAATAATATTATTAATTTTATTAAAAAAATCATAAATATGTAAGAGGATTAAAGTAAAGAGAAATTTCCTTTCTCTAATTTCATTTGGCATCTATGTGTGTGTGTGTGTGTGTGTGTGTGTGTGTGATTATAAAATGGTATAAAGCATGTTAAAAGCTTCCTAATTACAAAAATGGATAAAATATAATTAAATGTTAGACATGAATAAAATTAGATTGAGATTGAACATTTTCTATTAAATTTAGGGCACCTTTGGACATAGATCTTGATTAATTAAAAATAAGATATTTTGGGTTAGTTAATCTAATATAGAATAACACTTACGTATAGTAAGTGAATGCAGTAAATGACTATGGAAAATGACCCAAGCTACTAAAATAATGGAAGTAGAAGCCCTAATATGCAAGATAAATCTGTAAAAGACTTAGTTGATTCAGAGGCATATCAAAATTGTGTCGCAAAATGAATAGAATAATCTGAAAGCAGGAATGACTGTGCAGAGATACCGAAAAGGATGGATCTGAGCTATCTAGTTGGAATGGAGTTCTTGGAGAGGGACTAGGGCACTTATGGGTGCCTTGATCTGTGCAAACTATCTAGAACTAAGTTTCATAAGTCCAACAGGTGGTCTGAAACCCTCGTTGTATGTAGCATCCTATTTTTTGCATTACGCTAGGTGTCGTTGATGATCCAAGATGAATAGAAGGCCTACAAAAGACCAAAAGAAGTATCAAAACCCTAAAAAAAAAAGAATGTAAATGAATGGGTCAGACTGATCTAATTTGCCACAATAGTGGGCTTACTAACTTAGAGTTGCACTACATTTTAGACCCAAATGTAGTTTTGGTGTGTGTGTGTGTGTGTGTGCATCATGTGCCCTAGGTACTCTTATGTCAGTCGCACTTTGTGAGGTAGCGAGCAATAACTAGATGTAGAAAATGTAACATAATGTGTGCATGGAATATAATAGAATCCCTCCCCAGATGCTTCTATGATGTAGATGAACCAGCCTTGTCCTTTTGATGGAGCTAATGGATGTAAATGATCTCTAAATGGATGCAACTCTAGGTGGATGATAGAAGTGACTAGTGTTTGGTCTCTCATTATGGTCTCATAACTTTATATTGTTATAGTTCTCTTGATCTAGTTTCATAATTAACCCTGAAATGGATAGAAAGAGCCCAAAATGTGATGAGAAAGTTCAAAAAGGATCAGGGCGCCCCTGGTGGGACCAGGGTGCCCATGGGCACCCCAGTACTAGCTTGGGCACCCCAGTCAAGGCTAAAATGACAGAAGATGACCAAAAAAAACTGGGCATGTGGATGTAAAAGGTCAAGAATGATGAAATAAAATAAGAAAAGATGTCCAAAAGACAGGGTTTGATTAGTACTTTCTTCACTCAAAAACCTTCTAAATAGTAGTACGAGACCGAGACTAAATAATGTCTAAAGTGCATGATTTTGTGTCTATATATCTAATGTAGCCTCTCTCTCAAATCAATATTTTAACCTTTTTATAACATACATGCCCTTTTTCAATTAGTGGGATTCATTCATGAGTCCCTTTATATGAAAATTAAGTCGACACTAAAACACCAATTAGGTGCTTGATAAGGCACTTGCAATATTCTTGATTTATTTAGGCCCCGCCTAAGTGCAATTAGAGTTAGGAATGTTTATGTTTTACTCAACTTACGAGATATACTTACAATTATTAATCATAATTATTAAATCATGGATCTTTTTTATATACTACCATTAGTTTTTTGATTGACTATTATACACATTAGTCATTATAATTAAAAATTGATACCAAAATGGGTTCTTTATGAAATAGGTACATTACTGATGACCATATGCAATGACAAAGCCATGAAAACATGTATGAGAAACATAATTGGGTCCCAATTCAATATACAACTTAGAACAATTTAATGGTTTGTTCACATTCCACAATAGAATATTTTTACATACTTTGGGGCATGATCTATGTAGTCTCTCATAATCCCTTTCATATTATGAGTAATCATAATTATACTAACATCAGTGTTATTCACTAGGATTACTCCAAAACTAGGTGGCTACTTCAATAAGGGCACCATTGTACAATTATCATGTTTAAACCCACATTGTCAGGATATATAACAGTAAAATAGAATAATGTAGTTGTAGACACTTATTTTCGGTATAGCGCCCTCCCGACATCTTATATTCACGCAATTTCCATCCCCACTTCTCTTTATCTTAAATTAAATAAAATCCTATCTATTTGTTCACATTATTTGATTGATTATCAATGGGCTCCATATGGACCCATTTGATAATTCAATTTTTGGCATCATCCCCCATCTCTCACAAATTATTTAATTCATAATGCATATCTACGACACTCTTTTTTTAAAAAGAGTTCTTTCTCTTAAATTGAATTATCAATGAGCTCGATATGGACCCATCTAATAATTCAATTTTTGGCATCATCCCCCATCTCTCACAAATTATTTAATGCACAATGCACCCATCCGACACCTTCTTTTTAAAATGAAATTTTTATTTCACCGCCCCATTCAAATCATGTCCCCCACTTTGCCTAATAAGTCAAATTATGGGACCCACGTTGATCACATCACATTCTTAACTCAGGTTACTTTACTATACCCTGGGTATCATCTAACCTGCAGTTTAGTCTCATATCTAGGCTATAAATATGGAGTTTTTCCCCCATATTTAGGGGAGGGAGATTTTTAAAGGACCCAGGACGAAAGAGCTTAATTAAGTTCTGCCAGTTTGAAGGAGAAATTTCTGCCATGGTTCATTATCCTACCATCTTGATGCCCGGTTCATCTCCATAACAGAGCACAAGCTAAGTTCCCTTGTTATTTTAGTTACTTTTCGTTTTATATTCCATTACTACTGTTCATAATATGTTATTATCTTGTCTGACATGAGGGTTGACATCCTCCAAGGGAGTTAAAATCCTCTTGGAACTGGCATTATTCGGGCAACCCCCACATATTATGATCTAATCTTATTTGTTTCAGTTTTGCAGATCTAGCTTCTTGATATCATGCATCTGTTTTCTTTGCACACGTATCATCCATCACCATCTCCAAGGTACTAAGCCCTTGTATACTCGATGTGGTCTCGTGTTTCTTGATTACTCGTACACTCATCTAGACAGGAAGCTGGAAACACAGATTAACATTTGGCACGCCCGGTGGGACCAGATCCAAGATCTGGTCGTTTCATTTGTTTTGTTCCTTTATTCATCTCGTGCAGGTATTATAAACATACCGGTTCTCCTATGTCATAGTTTTCAAATATCTGTGATAAATATTTCATCTTGTGGACTCACGTTTTTGCAAGATTTGGTGTTATCTTCATCCGTATCAGAGGTTTGTGTCGCCTTCAAGGTAAGTACTCTTCTTGTGTTTAACCAGCTTGGTATTTAGTTTCAAGTTTAGTTTTATTATTAAATACATAATCATACTCAAATAAAAATTAAAAAAAATCATATGTTAGGTTCTACTCGCATGGGGAACAAATCAGGAAACTAATCTTATTGTCTTGCTTTTATTTGTGATCTCAGTTGTATAATAGATATAAATTTTCTTTTTTTTTTCCTTTAATGGCCTTTGCTTTGACCTAACAAAATATGTCTATATATTCATCTAGATCTTAATTTCTAATTATGTATAAATCTCACATTTCAAAGCATACTAATCTATGGTTACTTGTTTAAAATATAATAATCTATAGTTATTTATTTTAAAACATAATAGACAATATTGATTTATTTAAAAATAACAAGTTTTAAAAAAAACATTATGAAATAACATTAGAATTAAATTATAAAAAAAATGCCATTCAATATTGAAATGTAATCCACATCCATGGAATGTCAACACCATAGTTAATTGTATATGTCCCGTTTAGTTCTCTTTTTCATGTGATTCACTTTATGTCATCACACATGCAAAAAGTTTGTGTCCATGTGTGGTATGACCCACCAATTTTAATTCAATCATTTTTCAGGTAGGTTTGAAGAATTATGTCATTTTATTAGTTGTCCCATTTTGTATATCATGTCATTTTTTATTAGTTGGTCCTTTTGTAGTCATGACATTCATTTTATTAGTTGGGATTCTTTTTAGTCATATCATTTTATTAGTTATTGTTTTGGTAGTATTTTATTAGTCATATCACTTTATTAGTTTATTATTTTGTATAAGCTATTATTTTTTTAATCTAATTCATTCTTTTTACTCAATTGCTTCCTTTATATTATTTTATAGTCTATCGTATTTAATTAGTTTAGCTTATTTAGCAAATGAAATTAATTTTTATTTACAATTTTGTTAATTAATTATTTCATTTTTTTTTATTTACAGTTATTGACTATCCATTTTTTAATGTCTTATAAATATTGATGTTTAAGTGGTATTGGCTTAATTTGTGCATTTATTATTTTCTTCGCCCAAGGATAATTATTTATAAATTTTCGACAACATAATTACTTGATTAGTTATTAAGACCAATGTTTAAATTCAATACACAAGGTCATTAAACCATTTTTACCTTACCTTATCTGCAAACATAGACGGTGCCATTTTAGGTTACTTGTAGCATTCCTGGCCATGACCTTGTCGCATTCCACGTTGTCAAAGACCATCATCACAAAATCAAATAAACAACAAAAAAAACATTATACCAGATCCCCATTGCAAGTCATGAACGGTGCCATTTTAGGGTACCTAGGCGTTCCATGCCACTGACTGGCGCTTCTAAAAACACCATCATCAAGTACAATCACATAACACCAACAAGCGACTCTCCAGGTATTCCTCATTTTTCTTTATTTTCTCTTTTCTACATTTAACTTTCTCTTTCCTAAGTGTCTGTATACATCGAATATCACATTTCATTTTGGTCTAAAATGAACCTTTTGCATCCTTCCTGATCACATAGCTTAAGTAAAAGGATTTAACTCTCTTGCATTTCACTTATCACACACTGCCTGAGACTGCACAAACATAATTAACACATCAAAACATTCCTCTCACCTGGTTAACTGTTTGGGACTTAAACACCCAACAGGCAACCGCCTCAAACATCTCCCAATCCACAACTGCCTGAAACCAACCTTAGACTCCTTTAGGCACCTTCATTACCTACTTTTCTTTTCTGTTCACATCCTCTAAATTAATCATGAGGCTGAAAAACATTCTGCTTGATTTATTTTTCAACAACATACATAAACAGATGTTTCTCTATTTCACACCTATTGTCGTTCTCTCCCAAATCGAGACAAAACACCAATCTACTCTATCTAATAAAGTTACTTCCTCTGATGATCTCACTCAATAGGATTCTAAATTCAAAACCATGCCTTCAGTCACTCCATCTCCAGTCTCCATGGTCTCACCTCATGAGAACCATGTCATACAAAATTCTCCCCACCTTGACACCAACCCTCATATCCCTCGTCAAGCTAGTCTTCCTAAACCGATCGCACCACCATCTCCTGCTCCTCTAGATACACTCAAATCTCCTCCTAACCCCATGTATGACTTCTTACTCCAAAAATCCCCTACAATCTCTCAATCCTCCCAATCTCCTCAATTGGTGGATCGCATTCCACCCACATCCCTTTTTGTCAATTCTATTTCATCCGCCACTAGTATGCCCATCAAAAAATCTCAGCCTTTGAATACCTACATTCCTATCCATCCTATGCTCCAACAGTCTCAACCCCTTAACACTCATATCCCTACTTATCATCTACCACAACAACCTACCCAGCTTCAATGAACACACCATATTCCTATTATTCAAAGTCAACCTATGCAACAATCTCAACCCATGACACATGTTCATCCTTACCAAACAACTCCCCAAACACCCACATATCCACAAATTAATCAATTGTCTTATCAAACCATTCCGCAAACATCCTATCCACAAACTTATCAACCATCTTATCAGATGCTTCACTCAACACCCACACACCCACAAACACATCATTCACCTTATCAAACTACTTTTCAAACCACACAAACAATCCAATCTCAACCTTACAACACCTCGAGTGATTCAATTCATGCCTTAATGAATCAGTTAGCCAGTTTAGAAACCCTTACCATACCACCCAAGAACACCTTATCCTATGAACACATCTGTAATGAACCGATTCATCCATCGGTTCCAATCAAACCCTAATCTCCTCATTGGAAACTTCCTACATTTAATAAGTTCAATAATAAAGAAGATCCCCAACAACATCTCCTCGCATTTAAACACAAATGTTGTCTTATTGCGCATGATCATGATTTACTTCTTCGTACTTTCCCCATGTCTTTGTCTGGTCCCGCGTTGGACTGGTACCATAGTATCCCACGACATTCCATATTCTCTTTCACTCAACTTGCACAGTTGTTCTTAGAACACTTTTCTATCAATATCACATGCAAAACCACTATCATTGATCTATATACCATTCGACAGTATGAAAACGAGTCCCATCTCCGACTTCGTCGCACAGTGGCTTGTTGTTATAAACAACTATCCTTCACTATCCCGCAAACCGAACTCATCGACTTATTCTCATGTTCGTGTGCCAAACATATATCATCCACTTTACAGATCCAATCATTCCAAACCTTTGATGAAGCTTTCACAATGGCTTGCAAGCTTGAAACCCATGCCATTGAGCAGGGTCATCTTAAATTAAGTTCAACTAAATCAAAAATTGAATCCACTAAACCATTCACACATAATGACGAGTTCAAGACTGCGGCCAACACTGTGGTCATTGAACCCTCATCCCCATCTACACCAAACACATGGTCTCAACAACGATCTCCTCAATCAACAACCAACTACACTCCTTTAGGAGAATCATACAGTTCTATATTTGATAAGTTGATGAGTGTAAACTCTATCCAACTTCCTCCCATACGACCCATAGACAACTCGCAAGCCAAGCCTATTTGGTATCACGAGGCCCACTTTTGTAAATATCATCGAGTCAAAGGTCATGACATTGAGAGATGTCGTTCCTTCAAAGATCGTGTCCAACAACTTGTAAATCAAGGGGATATCCAAATTGATACCTCCACTACACAAACTAATCAACCACCAACAAATCACGTCACCCCCTTTACATCTCAACTATCAAACGCTTGTATGGTTGACACTGTCAATCAAGATCTTATCTTATCACCAACTCCGCATGTTCCCACAGTGGACATTATTCCCATCCCTTATTTAGAACCTGTCACACCTACATCAACTTTCACTACTTATCCTGAACCTGTACCTTCTCCTATCCTTGCCACATCCACATCAAATTCAACTATATCATCCATTTCCGCCACTTCAAATACACCTCAATCCACCACATTCGATTCATCCTTCAGCACTTATTTCGCCCCACTCCCACTCATATCCACACATATTCTTCCTGACATACATCAAATCTGTTCTACACCTATTACTCATTCAGTTCTAGAACATACACCCTTGCAACCCCATCTTCGACATCAATCCCTTTACAAACCATTCTTACCCCTCTACATTTACTGAAACAACCTACTTCTATGCCAAAATGCTCTTGCATTTACTACATTACCCTTACCCATGATGTCTACTCCATCGGTCATCACATCACTCACATCTCCACATATTCCAAATATGCCTACATCTTTATCTATCCCAGCGACCACTATATCTATCATATCAACAAGTCCACCTATCTCTACCTTGACATGTACCTATATCTTGCCCATGGCCACAACACCCAGTCTACCCCAATACTCTTTACCCAATCCTCCTATCACACCAACCCAAATCCTCTCGATCTGCAACCCTACCAAATATACCCCTTGAATCACCTACTGTACCAACACATCCACCTAAATCAAATAAAGATGCTTTACCATCTCCCTCCAAAAATTCATCTCTTTCCATGCCAAAATTGAAACAATCCATGTCTCACATAGATATCATTAATCGCATCATACAAACACCTATATCTTCATTAACATCTTCATCTTGTTTTAGAACAGTTTCTCCATTAATAACCACACCACCGCTATCAGATCCTCTGGTTGAAATTATTGTCATCCCTGCTAGAGGTAAATCTTCTCGGTCAAAGTCTAAGGCTCGGGGAAAACATCCCCGACAGTCCCCTGCGCATCCACAGAAACATTCAGGTTTTCCCTCTTCTCAACAATCCAATGCCACAACATCCATGTCAGGATCAATTTTTCCATCTACGACATCTTGCAATAATCAATCCACATCCAAACAATATCATCCTTCAACCAAATTTGATTTGTCCTCCAAAACATGAAATTCACACATCCAATCTACATCCACGTTTTCTCCTAATGCTAAGTTGAGACATCCTATCAAAACCCACAAAAGTTACCTTCCCCATGACACTTCAATGGGGTCTTATGCAAATATCTTTCGACATTTAACTCGAACATCTACCATCAAACTTCCTCCTATTAAAGCCTTCAATCCATATGGTCCCAAGCCATCATGGTTCAATCCTAATTGCAGTTGTGCCTATCATCGTACCCCAGGTCATGACATCGAACATTGTAAGGCCTTTCAGTCAATCGTCCACAATCTTATAGAGAAAGATGATTTCCTCATTCAGGGGAAAGTTCCTTCTCCATCTACCTTGAATCCAATCCATATCCCATCTGTCAGATCTCCCATGATCCCTCCATCCACATCATCCCTTAATATCCATCCAGCCCATGTCATTCCTCCTAAGGAATGCCCTCCATTGTTCATCAATGCCACTTATCTTACTAAGCACACTTGTGGTCTCTGATCGTTTACCCCATCCAAATCTAAAACAATCTCATCTAAGCTCTTTCGACATCCTTTACCTCCTTCACATTTAACTCATTGGGGGAACAATCTTCCCTCGCCCTTGAGCATCTCATCTGTACAACCCCCTTATTACTAGGGGACTTCACTCTTTGACATTGTTTTATCTACCTTTCTTCACATCCATCCAATCTAAATTAATTATATCCAGATCCTCATCTCATTCTAAGTCCTCCTTTGAGGCCATATTTGTTCTTTTATGTTTGTGCTCCTTTTGGGAGTATCATCTTTTTCATTGAAGCCCTCCTTTGAGGCCATGTTTGTCTCTCCATTGAGGGACCTTTTTCTCTAAGTCCACCTTTGTGGCTATATTTGTGTCTCTTCTGGGGCACCATCTATTTTGAAGTCCACCATTGTGGCTATATTTGTGTCTCCTTCGAGACACCGTTTATTTCATAAGTCCTCCTTTGAGGCCATATTTGATATGTTTATGCTCCTTTTGGGAGTATCATCTTTTTCATTGAAGCCCTCCTTTGAGGCCATGTTTGTCTCTCCATTATTTTCTATATTTATGTCTCTAAAATCCACCATTATGGTCATATGTTTCCTTCACATTGTCCTCCTTTGAGGCCATATTTGTTTTTGTCTCCTTTTGGGCTATCATCTTCTTATTGCAACTATCTTCCCTCTCATTGGTGGTAACCTTAGAGAATGAAACCTTTTGGCTATATGTGTGTCTCTTTTGGGACACCGTTTATTTCATCAAGCCTCCAGGCCATGATTGTCCTTTCTATATTTATGTCTCTCTTGGGGCATCATCATTTATTTTCATCTAAATCCACCATTAGTGGTCATATGTTAGTTTTTATTTCCTGCTTGGCTATCATCTTATCTTATTGCAACTACACTGTCTTCCCTCTCATGGTGGTAAACTAGAGATGGAACCTCTTAATGCATTGCACTTGTGACCAATCTACTGTTAGCATATCTACCAATGAGAACTTAGTTACATCCTTAGATTGTTCTGCCATCTTTAGCCCCTTCCATTTGTCATTGTAATAATCTGAATTATGTAGTCCGCCTTCACTACTTTGATGTGATCCCGTAACCATTACATCCATTACCTTCTCATTCTCCTATTGCAGCCATGCGAAGGGTCCAGGGTGTCTCTTGTACATTCCTTATCCCCTCTTAAGTGGTTTACTTAGCTATTCCCAGCTCTCCCCCATGTGAAGCTCAAATTCATGTATGTAAAAGGAAAAATCAAAGTTATAAAAAAAATAGAATGATCCCTCGAAGGACAGTTGTTCATGCAAATACAAAAAAAAAGTATACAAATCAAAATCCAAGCAAAATCAAAAGAAATAGACCGATCCCTTGAAGGATGGCTATCATATTATTCTTGTCATCCATATTATGTATAAAGTAGACCATACCCTTGAAGGATGGCTACTCTGTTATTATGGCATCTGGAAGGTTTTCTGCATTGATCAACCTTCTTTTATCAACATTTTCCGAAAGCTTCCCGCATTGATCAGCTTTCTGCTATTGTTCTTTCCCTTTCCCAGAGCTGGGGCATAGACTTAAGGAACACCACCTTTGGAGATCCCTCTTCCCGTGTACAAGTCACATCTTCGATCCCTTTGTCATGTCAACATTAGGATTACGAGCATCCTTCATCCATATTTCCCTCATGATCTTTTGGTATAACTAACTATCGTTGGTTATGTATTAACACCTGCTATTGGCTACAAGTGCAATGCTTTGAGTGGTCCCCTTTCTTATTTATCTCCAATCCAGTCTGAAACATAGTTTCCCTGTACACCCTTGCTATAGCTATGTTCCATTCATCTCATCCAAATCATCTTTTATAAAAATCACATCAAATTTCACACTATGAATTTTATATCTATCCATCATCTCCATGAATGTTTTGCAAATACACTCTTCGGTTTGTGAATTCTACTTGATCACCGTTGCAGTTTGTGAATCCTACTTGAGGGTCCTTCTCAAGGAAAGTTCGTTATCCTATAGCTCCTTATCTCTCAACATGTTCAACAACATCTTTGATCCATTGCTCCTCGCTCTCCATGTTCACTCATTACCATTTGTCTCCACATCATCCTTCTCACCTTTTTGTCCCCTTGCACGATGCCAGATATCTTACTTGTCTTTCCTCTTGAGTTTCTCTTTTACTCTTCTGCTTTCAGTTTGACAATCTTGCTTAACCATCCATATAGCCAGAGAACCTTAGTTAAGGTATATCTTCTTCCTTGGATCCTCCCACTGTAGAAGCTTCTCCACCATTTCCTCTTTCAACAGATGACAATCACCACCACAAACGTCTTTCCACTCCTCCTTTTCCGCTTAACACTCTTGCATCATCACTACCACCACGTGGGCATCCTAGTTAAGGATTACCCTTACACTCTCCATCTACACTACATATGTTCCTCCATCCATTCATGTCACACTCCTTTGTTTCCTTGTTATCACATTGTTATCACCTCCTTTCATCTCTTGTTCCATTTTGGTATACACTGCTTAGTCTTTTCATCATTCTTCTTCTTCTCTGGTTTGGCGATCCTACTTAACCATCCCCATCACAGGGAAATCTTACTTAAGAGTTTCTCTTAAGAATGGTTTCTCATCTGATCTTTCCATCTCCCATCATCTCTTCCTCATCTTCTGTCTTCCTGCCTCTCATCGTATTCATCCATTCCAACCAACCCTTCCACACCTGCATCCAATACAATGTTGTCTTTCTCCTTCCATATCGTCACTGCCGGTTTGGTGATCTTACTTAAATCCTCCTGCGGCATGGTGATCTTACTTAAGAGTCTCTCTTAAGCATGATTTGTCATCCTGCACTCCCCCACTACCCCACATTCTCTCCATCTACATTTTCTTGTCATTCCCCATCATCACATCCTCTCACCTCCTCTTTCATTCTCGCAAACACCACTTCTTACTGGTCCCTTTTCATCTCCATCATCCGTCGCTGGGTAATCTTACTTAACCGTTGCTTCTCCATTCATTTCATGTCTTGTTTCTTCATTTCTCTCTCATTCATTCTCATCCACTGCATCCTCTCCTCGTCTTCATCTTCCTACACATCGTTATCCCTCCTTTCTTTACTCTTTTCACTCCATCTTCTAGAGTTCTCCCACATATCTACCCCCATACTTACACGTCATTGTCATTGATCTTCTCCTAACATTCTTTCATCATATCCTTTTGTTTCCGTGCTAGTAATTATCGGTGGACTTCTCCTAAAAATCACTCATCCCCATTCTGCACAGCCTGAATCCTTTTCTTTGACCTCCTCCATTCTATCTTCATTCCTTCCTTCCTCTGTGTCCTCTGATCATTATCAGAGGACTTCTCCTAACATCCCTTCATTGGTGTTCCCCTCCCGTTCTTCGTTTACTTTCTCCCTTGTCTTATCTTTTGTCTCATCTTTTCCTACTGATCATTATCGGTGGATTTCTCCTAACATCCATTCACTGGCATTGCCTCTCCTATCCCATCCTTTCTTTTTCCTCGCCACCTCTCTATCTTCCATTCTTCCTTGCCAATTTCTTCACTGTCTTCATCATACACCTTCTCTCTATTTTCTCGTCATCAGCATATCCTCATCTCATGCATCTCTGTTTCTTTTCCAATCGATGTCATTCCTTCCCTCAAGTTTCTCTTTATGTTCCTTATGCTTCCCACTCTTTACCAAATATCTTCATTCTTGGTTCACTTCCTTCAGCATAATTTTCTTCGTTGTCTTCTCCTCCTTTCTGATCTTTGTCTTATTTTACTTCCTCTTTATCGTCCTCCTCCTCATTTTACCTCACACTTCCTCCTTACTTCCCCGTTGAAAACCTGACTCTTCAGCGTTATCCCATTTCCTTTATCATCTCATCATCCACATGCATTTCCATGTGGTCAGTTCCATATTCTTTGCCTTGGATTTCCTCACTATGATCTGTTTCCTTCAATTTTCTTTGCTCTATCATCTCTTTCGTTTTCCATTACCTCTTTGTTTTCCTCTGCTCCAATCTTCATCACATCTTTCGTTTTAAATAACTCTCTCCCTTTTTCATGATTTCATCCTCTGCTCTGTTCTTTTCTTGTCTTCTCTTTGTTTTTCCTTCTTTATAATCCTTCTTTGTTATCTTCTTCCTCCCCTTTCACTCTTTATTTTCTCCTCTTCCATCTCCATCCCTCTATTGCATGTCCTTGTCACCTTCATATTCAATCTTTCTTGCTCTTCTCATAATCAACCAATCCTCCTGTCTATTCCCTTTTCTCTTTCTCAACATCCCTTACATTTGGCATTCACAGTCAATGCCGATGTTTCTCCGTTTATGTATCACCATCTATCCCTTTCATTACCATTCTTGTTCTTCTCTTTGCCACATTGACCTCTTCTCTTTTTAAGAACCCTGTCACATCTTTTATCTTCGTCATTCCTCTTGTAGGGACATCATCATATCCATTTCTAAGAATCTCTTCCCATCTTCTTTTGACATTTTTGTCTTGGAAGATACCATAACGGCCATCACCTATCTAATCTTGTTCTCTTCCTTGAATATTTGTTCTACTTTTGTTTTGTCGCAAAAGTATCTCTATCACACTTACCGAAGAAATGAGACTTCTTTGTCTTCTTCACCTTCTAATTTGCTAACACTTATACATCTTTCCTATGAAACATGATTGTCATCATATTTATTACCCTTTTAGGGCATTTTATCTCACCTTTCTATCTTATTTTCTCATCTTGTCCACTTTTATGATTATTCTATCTATGGCTTATGTTGGGGTGTCTTTTCATCCATATACTTATCAATATATATAACTCACTTTGTGTCCTTCCCGTGCCCTGTGCTAGGGCATCATTGTCTTCATCCACGTCCCTTTTGTGGATGCATGATTTTTTTTTGCACGATTCCTCGCAGACAAAGGATTGCGCACATCTTTCGCATTTAGTTGCACATATTTTGATGTTTTCCTATGACCCAATGGTCATCTTGGTTTACATCCATACTGCAGTGGTCTTCACCCACTCACTGGTCTATAGAACATTGTCGTCTGTCTCCATTGAGACTACAATTGTCCTCTACCGATGTGATATTGGAGTCACCGCCATACTTTTTTTTATTTATTGCGATCCTTTTTTGCCTAGGGCATCTTGCCTTTGGTCATGTCTTCATCCATCCTTGGACACATCTTTCATCTAACCCTTTTTTTTTTTGTCTCGTGGCTTGCTATCACAAACCACTCAACAAAAAGGGGCAAATGTAGACACCTATTTTTGGTATAGCGCCTCTCCAACATCTTATATTCATGCAATTTCCATCCCCACTTCTCTTTATCTTAAATTAAATAAAATCTTATCTATTTGTTCATATTATTTGATTGATTATCAATGGGCTCTGTATGGACCCATTTGATAATTCAATTTTTGGAATCATCCCCCATCTCTCACAAATTATTTAATTCATAATGGACATCTGACATCCTTAAATTTTTGTATGGACCCATTTGATAATTCAATTTTTGGAATCATCCCCCATCTCTCACAAATTATTTAATTCAAAATGCACCCATCCAACACCTTCTTTTTAAAATGAAATCTTTATCTCACCCTCCCATTCAAATCATGTCCCCCACTTTGCCTAATAAGTCAAAATATGGGACCCACATGATCACATCACATCCCTAACTCAGGTTACTTTACTACACCCTGGGTATCATCTAACCTGCAGTTTAGTCTCATATCTAAACTATAAATATGGGGTTTTCCCCCATATTTGAAAAAGGAGAGAGAGATTTTTCAAAGACCCTTGACTTGGACCAAAAAAGAAGAGGACGAAAGACTTAGAAATTAGAAAGGAGGATATATTTTTAGACAAAAGAAGGAGAAATCTCTGACATGTCTCTTATCTTGCCATCTTGATGCCCTAGTTCATTTTCATAGCAGGACGTAAGTTGAGTACTCTTGTTATTCCAGTTACTTGTCATTTTTATTGTTGTTCATGATCTAATTATCTTGTCTGACACGGGGGTTGACATCCTCCAAGGGAGTTGAAATCCTCTTGGAACCGGCACCATCTGGGCAACCCCCGCATATTGTGTTCTAATCTTATCTGGTTTAGTTTTGCAGATCTAGCTTCTTGATATCATGCATCTGCTTTCTTTGCGCCCGTATCATCCATCTCCATCTCCAAGGTACTAAGCCCTTGTATACTCGATGTGGTCTCGTGTTTCTTGATTACTCGTACACTCATACTTCCAATGTTGGTTGTGGATAAATCTATTCTACCAATCCCAACCGAGATAGAGTAGTTCATGTTATCACACAAAAGTTGCACCCTATTAATAATTATGAATGAAAATCATAAATTTTGGGTAATATGGGATTGTCTCGAAGTGTGGGACTTGCATCTTGAGACAAACCTCTAGAGAAGGTTGATTCCTCTACCTATTAATAATGTTAACACTACTCCAACAGCTAAAAACACAATTATCTAAGCCTAAACTAGTCATTCACATGGACCAAACTTAGAGAGATGCGTGGAAATAAAATCCTTAGCTGAGAAAGGAGGAGATAGCACCAAAAGAAAGGGATGAAATCTCACCATGAGGGAAAAGAGAGAAGACAAGTAGAAGGAGAGGTCAAACATAAGTGACACAGACCTAAACTGCATTTTACCTTCTATTTTTCACACAAAACACAACAAAATGAAACTTGCAAAGGAGAAATGCATGCACAACATACTTAATAGCAAAGGAAGATGGGCAAATGCAAAAAAACACATGTTAAGGTAGGGAAATAGCCATAAAACATTATTTTATTTCTAAAGGTGTATGCACATACCATTAAATATGAAAGAGCCAATTGAAGGTATGCAACTCACAAACACTTGGGAATCCATTTTAGCATGGTGTCTTTGCATTTTGAAAGAGTCCAACCCTTTACAAATTATTTTATTTGTAAATATATAGAGAAAGGGGGAGAGAAAATGGAGGGAAAGAAAGAGGGCACACAAAAATTGAACTCAAACAGCCACCAAACACAATAATTACCTACAAATGCACATGGGAACCTGATAGAACCATTCAGTCACATCATCGAACCTACATGAGGAGGTATGGGCGATATAGAGCTATAAATTCTAGTGGTTGAAGTGGTTATGTGCTTGAACTATTAAAATTGCACTTTTTCCCCTTCAAACTCATGTTTACAATTTTCACCCTCAAAAATCAATTAATTTCTATGTTTCTTGATGCCAAAATGAATCCCTTAAAAAGACGGTTTGAATACCACCAATTTCATCAAATTTGGAGCTTTGCAGAAAAAGTTATGGCCAAAAAATCAACTCTGCTTTGTTGTGCAGCTTTGCTCTATATCTGCTTTGTTTCAAAGATTTTCTATTTGAAATGCATATTTTGAAGAATTTCGCATGTTTACCGTTTGTTTGGCAGCACTTTAATGTTTCGTAGAATTTTTTTTTGTTGCACGGATTGTTGAAACTCATAACCATGTTTCCTATATTCTGTGTACTTTTGAAGTCTACAGAACATTGCTCCTTGAGAAGCCCACCGAACACTAGGATAGTGTTCCGCGGCTTCAAATTTTGGGCATACTCAGAATTTTTACCTTTACCACGTGGTGCTTTGAACTTCTCCTCCATGTACACCAATCTTTGGCGTGCAGAATTAACAACTCCGCGAAAGACTGAATTTCCCTAGCCCATGGAACACTGAATTTCCCTAGCCCGCAGAACATTGAATTTTCTTCGACCGCAAAGCACTAACTTCTTTGAAAACTTTTCTAAGTCTTTTTCTCTATTTTCTTTTTTGTGCAGGTTAGGAGAACCCGTAGAACATTGTTCCTACATTTCATGGAACACTACAATTTAATATACATTGGCTTTTCTAAGCAAATTTTTTTTCGTAATTCCAAATTTTTTGATAAGTTGCCCTAAATTACAAGGGGACAATTTGGGGCAATAGTTTGGCAACTCAACAAAGCTATCTTCCTACTAGATATAAGATCAGTGGCCTTTAGAGCATCCATTCGTTGTGGAGTCAAGCTTTACGACTTGGACAAATGATCTTTAAACTTGGAATCCCTTCCCCTAGATCCACGTGGACTTCGAGCTGACCTGAAACTGCTTGGAGTGCTCTTGAAAGTTGATTTCTTGGGAGTTTTTGATAAAACTTGCGAACTATCCCAAAACTTTGATTTTTTGCCAAGAAAGGAGCATGGAGAACTTTAATTTGCATATGATCTTAGGGGCTGAATGAATGCACCTTGGAGCTTCCCCAAAATTCCTTGTTTCTGAAAAAGAAAAGAAATGGGAAACCTATTCCATAATTGATATCCATATCAACAAAAAAAAAGGTAAATGCACTTGTTGATGATGGCTCGCAATCTAATTTGACTTTAGATGAAGTTGTATAGAATATTGGTCTAAAAAAATTTACCATCACTTCAAAAACAATACTTGGTGTTTATTTTATATGTAAAAGATTCAAGGAAAAATGTAACAGCGTGGAAAATGATACTTGTAGGCAAGAAAAAGGAAAGAAATATAAAAGATTTTTTTAGTAGTTTCATAGTAAAAAGAGGAAGTTGAAATAGATAGTCATAATATGAATAGTCATATGTAAATCTGTAAATATTTATAAGGTTCACATGGAAAAGGATAATCTTCCCTAGTGTTATATACTTCGCTTATGAATGTATGACTAAAATATTTTTCAATGTCTATTATATGTGTTATTATTGAGTAGAGCTATATTATATCTCTCATATGCATACATTGTATTTTGAATTCATAGTTAAACTTTGTATGCAATCGCTCATCTAAGCACCAATAACCTTTTTGCAAGGTATCCTACTCCTGGTTAGGGTGTGAAGCTATTTTGGTTTATACAGAGAGTTTTGCACGTGTGACACCTAGAGTTTCATGGTGAAGCATAGTTTAGAGGTTTGCAAAAGCATATAAATTTCCAAAGCTCCATAACCACCTGGTACATAACCATCAAACAGTTATAGAAGTGCTAGAAAGAGTATGACAGTTCCACACATAACTGATGGTCTTGCCCCTACTCACCTTACACTCTCATAATAACAATGAATAATTTGTAGGACATTTCAACCTATTTCATCACTCTATGGTACCCATATCATATTTTGAATTAGTTATGTGGTCATTATAACCCTAATTGCACTCTCACTTGCTTAGCAAATGCTTGTGCTTGAAAACCCTAGTTTTTAATTTTGTATATCAAATGTGTATAATCCAATTATTCATTTATTCCTATAAAAATATAATCTTGATTTAGTAAAAACATATTATTAAATTTAGGGTGTAATTAGTTAGTACTTTGTTGTCCCTAAATTTAAACTTAGGTGAAATTTTGAGTCCACCAGGAAAATTAGGTCGCAATTGCTCAAATTCGATGAATTCAAAGTCTTGAAATGAATCTTTTAAGTCTACATGCCTAAAGAAATTTAAAAATGGCTAAGCGTTTAAAGAAATGGGAAAAAAACATACTTTCATAGTTTCGACACAGTTTTCCAATTAAATTGCACATTGTCCCTTTGTCATTGAGTTATGATTTCTCACCTTCATCAGGTTTTCGAGGAATTGGGATTTCGAAGAGTCTAAGCAATTAGGCAAACAAATTGCAAATTGTTCCTCTACCTCCGAATTGTGATTCACTTAGCTAGTAAATGTTCTACACCATAAATGATGATTGTACTAGAATTATGAATGTTTGTTATTTTGAATGAACATAAATACTGGTTTGGAAAAAATTGTTTTCCAATTTGGAAATTCAAACTTTATGTTTTATATTTCTATAGCAAATTAGAAAATGTTGGATGGGTCATCTAACTAAGACTATCGAGTTGGCGGACTTGTTAGATTAAACATTGTTCAAGTGTTGTTGAAAGTGTAAAGGTGTTTTAGTAACATTCCACAATTTTTTACTCAGATTTGATATGTTTTTCTTTTATGGTGGCATCACCTATTATGGGTCCTATTATGAGTGTTTTAAATGCATTTATGATAGTTTCATTAACATATTTCTATTGCAGTAACTATACTATGTATGTAACACTCATGATCTTCAAAGTCAACGGCCACTAGAAATGGTTTCTATGTACTTGCAATCGTTTTTACATTTGGATTGGTGTCATCTAAAAGAGCAAAGTTGTCATTGCTTGTGAAGGCTATAGGAAATAATTTATCGCCTTTGAGTGATAAACTTTTTGAAATGGTCTTTTGAGTGCACACGCATACGCATGAATTGTATTTATTTATTTATGGTCGAGATTGGATTTTTTGCCAACCCTCTTAAGCTTATTGTATTAAGCAAAATTGATACCTAACATGCTCTTTGTGAGCCAAGCAACTTCGCCGATGAGAAGTTGGGCATAAATATTGAAGCCTTAAAACTAGTGCAACAAATTCAATTTTATATGTTTGTCACTATGTCCAACCTTTTTGTTACCATCCCTATCCACATATCCATTGAACCCTTTTGATGCAATCACTAGTAAATATTTCCTTCCACACAAAAAAACTAATATAATAACTTTTATTATTTCTTTTGTGTTGTGAATATCATGTTTATAAGGACCACTTGACTATACATGCACATTTCTTGGGAAGACAAAACTATAAATTTACAATTTTCTTTTATTTCATTAACATTTTTTGATATTTTAATTGGGGAAGTTATGAAACCCTCAGAGGATAATGCCACAAATAAGGAGTCAAATACCAATGACAGGGAAGACTCGACCCTGTCACCAGCTAGGGAAAGCCCTAGTTCATTACCATTGGACCATAGCACAACATCATTATTGATTTTTTATTAGCTTCCCTTTCAATTTACTATATTAGACTTGAAAATTGATTTGTTCACCTCAACGGATGTCAATATTGGTTTTGTAGCTTGGAAATTTTACATTGTTGGAAATTAATAATGCAACTGTAAAAGAAAGCTACAATAAGCAAAGTTTATTTCAAACTTTGTTAATGAAAACAATGTCGGTCACAAATTTTCAAATCCCATTTTGTCATATTAGAGACAATGTTGCAAAGATGGGTAAAATCCTCTCAAATTCACATAAAAATCAAACTAACTTAGTTCGAGGAGTTTGGCATTTGGTATAACTATCAATGGTATAATAACTACAAATTAGGCATATGTGCTTATTTTTTCACTGAATAGTTCCAAAATGCTTGATTTTTAAATGGATATGATTTTTTTTGTTGCATTTTCATTAGTTACAGATAAATTTAAATTTTATTTGAAATTTTGTAATAAGAGTATATCCAGGTCAAAGCATTGTTATGCGGGGGCATAACCCTCCATCCCCAAAGCCATCACAGACGTCTATGACGTCTCAGAGACTTAAGAATGGAGACAAGACATTCCCTCACATCCCAAACTTTACAAAAAAATAAGGGGACATGCTAAGGATGTTCTCTAAGTTTACGGGATGCCGTAGGGGACGTTGTGACATCCCCAAGACGATCAAGGGACATCCCAACATCCCCTACGGCCCAACAATGTTTGATATACAAGAAAAAAATTCTTCTACATAGTTTAAAACTTGTTCTTATCTTCAACCTGCCATTTTGGTGATGTGCATATGAATTATGACATAATAACATATGTAGTTGTACTCTTCTCATATTGATTAATGAAGACTTATTTTTCATTGTCATGTTGATATTGTTGATGTATTATTATATCTATCTAGTATGAAGTTTCAATGTATCTTGGATTCTCGGTTCTAATTTCTATGTTAATGCCAATTACTCGATATGAAACATTGAAATATGAACAATGAATATTAAATAATAAATAATAAAATATAGCATTTTTACTTTTGGCATGTGCTAGATAATTGGATTAATGGTTTTAATCTTCAAACTTTCAGTTTCAAGTCTTATTTTATCAAATTATTAATGTTACATTTGTGACATAGATAAATTTAATATATTTTTTATCAGCCATCCCCCTACCATTCCCAAAATTTGGACAAAATTTGTCATCCAGAAAAATATGTACCTACATCCCATCGTCCCAAAGCCTTTAAGTAACTATGGTTTAAAGTGTAGTATTCATGGATATCTTGTGGAAATTTTTTCAGTAAATAGAAGGGGTGTATGTGGGTAATAATGGAATTGCACAATAGCTTGCTATAGGAATGTATGCCACATGTTTGGAGGCTAGAATCAATTTAGGTCTTCTATGCTAAAAGTGCTAGTCAATTTGAATGTTATTTTTATACTCTTTTGTTTAACTTGAATTTGACATTTGGGTATCTTGAAATTTATTTGTCTTAGCACTGGACATAACCAACAAGCACAAATTGGTGAGATCCACTCTCTACCCCAACCACAAAATCCATATCAAAAAGTGTTAAATATAAAAATATATATACGATTGGTATAAGAAATGAACCCCGCCACTTTGTATCAATAATCTTTTCTGAGCATTTAAAGATGGTTGTGAAACACATTAACAAATAAAATGTATGATGACGAACGATACCCAACCTCCCTTAGCGATGCTTTTGCAATAAAAAATAGAGAAAGATATAGATTTTCATTCGGTCAATGAACACATCATAGAGTACGTTGAACACATCACTTATGATTTATATATAAGAAGGCCAGAGTCCTGCTGGAACATTTGTACCTAACACAAAATATCATATTTTATCATAACTTCATAAATCTTCCCAGAGGGCAGTTATTGTTAGGATCGAAACACAGATGAGCAATACAATGGAATTAAAACAGAAATAAAAGAAGCATGCAATCACAAGATAAACCCAAATTTTAACGTGGCTCACCCAATTTGGGCTACATCCACCAGAAACAAGTCAGACTTCTTATTTATTCAGTCCCGAGGAATACAATACAATTCTCTCTTTTTCATACTACAGAAAGTAAATCCATACACATATATATAACTTGTGCACCTCTTTGTAAAATTTTGCTTCAACAACAAGCAACATAAATATAGCATGCTTATAAATAAGACATGCATATAAATAAGATAAACATAAAAATAACAACACTCGTCTATTAATAAAACAATGTTATTTTTATCCATGGCTATGCATTCCTCCCAAAATCAAGGAAAAAGTAAACTGCCACTATAATTTGCATTCAGGCTCCACAACTTTAATAATCTACCACTTGGAGACTGATTGTTGCAACCCACTATTACAGCTCATCCTCGAACTCTTCTCTGACTTGTTTCTCTTCTTCAAGATCAATCTTGAAGACCTACCGAAGCCAAACAACCTTCCAGCTTCTCTTTTGTCACCGCTTTTGTCAACATATAAACAACATTCTGAGTTGTATGGATCTTCTCCAACTTTAGTTGTCCATCCTCCAAACTGATATAATGAAGTGATACCTGAGTTGTATATGTTTGGTTCTCAAATGGAATGTTGAGTTCTTTGTAAGATGAATTGCACTCTGGCTATTACTAAATAACATGCAATCCTCCTACTTCTTTCCCAATTCTTCAATGAACCGTTGCATCTATATCATGTCCTTATTTGCTCTTGTAGTAGCAACATACTCTACCTCTATAGTAGACAAGACAACAATCTTCTGCATTTTAGAAATCCAACTAACTATCGTGTCACCAACAGTGAATACATAACTTGTGGTGCTCTTCTTACCATCCAAATTTCCAACCATGTTTGCATCAACATATCTGTGTAAAGAAACCTCTGACCCTCCATAGCACAATTGTTTGTTACTGATCTCTCTCAAGTAACTAAGAATCCACTAGATTGTATTCCAGTGCTCCTTTCCTGGATTACTCATGTATCTGCTGATAACTCTCACTGCATGGGCAATGTCTAGTCTTGTGCATACCATAGCATACATTAAACTTCCAACTACTCAAGCATATAGAACTCAAAACATTTATTCAATCTCTTCATGTGTTTCAGAACATTGTTCTTTACTCAACTTGAAGTGCCTCGACAATGGTGTACTTACTGATTTTGCATCCTATCTCATGAACTTGTCCAACACCTTGTCCACATACTCTTCTTTAGAAAAAGTCAATATTCTACTTTTTTGTCTCTATTGATTCTCGTGCCAAGAACTTTCTTTGTTGCACCTAAATCTTTTATAGCAAATGTATTGGCTAACTATCTCTTTAGCTGATTTATATCTTGCATGTTTGACCCTACCACAAGCATGTCATCCACATACAACAACAAGATAATATAGGTGTCATAATCTAATCTTTTAAAATAAACATAGTGATCAGAATGACATCTAGAGTACCTTGTTCTATCATGAACTTGTCAAATCTCAAATACCACTATCTTGGATCTTATTTAAGGCCATACAAGCTCTTCTTCAATCTGCACACCAATTTCTCCTTCCCCCCGATTTCATATCCCTGTGACTGTTCAATATAAATTTCTTCCTCTAAATCACCATGAAGAGTAGCAGTTTTTACATCTAATTGTTCAAGATGCAAATCTTCCACAACTACCAAACTTAAAACAATTCTAATGGAAGTCATTTTAACAACATGAGAGAAAATTTCATCTAAATCTATAACTTTTTCCTATGCAAATCCGTTCACAACAAGTCTTGTCTTGTACCTCTTTTTCTCAGTTTCTTCTTCTTTCAATTTGTAAAACTACTTGTTTTGCAATGTTCTCTTTCCTGCATGCAACTGAACCAAATCTCAAGTTTGGTTGTGTTTTGAGGAATTCATCTCCTCATCCATGTCATGCTCCCACTTTTTCTGTGTTTCTATGTGCATTGTTTCTTCAAAACTTTCTAGTTCTCCACCATCCATCAATAGACAATAGGAAAACTCATACGAAGATAATATTGCAAGAGGTCTACTTAGCCTAGTGGAATGTCTCACAAGACTTTCTGGAGTTTGAGGCTCTTGTTGTTCTTGATTATTTGGATCTACATAATCAACATCGACTATGTCATGATTGATGTCAACTTGTTGATTTTCCAGCCTTTTAAGCACTTCTTTATCCTTTATCTCATCAAGTGCTACATACTCAACTTTTCCAGCTTCTTATATTGTAGTTGTTTCATGTACATAACATTTTCATTGAAAATAACATCCCTACTCTAAATGATTTTCATTTCATCCAAACTCCACAACTGAAATCCAAAATCATTAGTGTCATATCCAATGAAAATATATTTCTTTGACTTAGCTTCTAGCTTAGTCTTATTCTCTTTATCAATGTGTGCAAATGCTTCACAACCAAAAACTTTCAGAAAATAATAGTTTACCTTCTTATTGGTCCAAGCCTCCTTTGGTACTTCACCTTCCAAAGCACTTGAAGGCCCTCTATTTATCAAGTAAACAACAATATCTAAAGCATCCATCCAAAATTGTAAGAACAATCCAACATGTAATCCTATGCTCCTTGCATGCTCCATGACAACGATATTCATCCTTTTTGACACACCATTCCGATGTGGTGTTCTTGGAGCCATTTTCACCCTACGGATTCCATTCTATGAGCAACAGTTATTAAATTCATTGTTACAATACTCTCCACCATTATATGATCTGAGACACTTTAGCTTCAAACATGTTTCATTCTCAACCAAAGCTTTCCACTTCTTGAAAATATTAAATACATCAGATTTTTTTTTTATATAATAAACACAACCCTTCTAATCACATCATCAAAAAAAGTAACATAATACCATGAACCACCAAGAGAAGATACTTGAGTCGGCCCCCACACATTTGTATGAACAAACTTTAACTTGTGATTCTTCTTAGTTGATCCAACCCTCAGAAATCTCACACGCTTTTGTTTCTCATACACACAATGCTCACAAAAGTCTAAATCTATGTTTTTCAAATTTGTTAACTTTCTTGTGAATGTAAAATCTTCCTCTCCTTCTCACTCATATGGCCAAGTCTATGATGTCATAGAGTTTTGTCTATACCTGTAGTAGCTAAAATAAAAGAGGGATCAGTACTAACAGTGGATAAATGCAAAATGCCTACTTTCTTACCTCTTGTAACCACAAAAGCACCCTCGGTAACTTTCGAAGAATCTACAGCAAATATAACTATACAACCCTTATCTCTTAATTGCCCTACAGAACTTAGATTTCTCCTCAGACTAAGAACATGTCTGACATTCTTCAACACCCAAGTGTTACCATTTTGCAATTTAACATGAACACTACATTTTCCAACAATGTTACATGGCTCATCATCACCAAGATATAACTGCCCAAAATTCACTTGAACATAATCTTGAAAATATTGTCTATGAAAAGTTGCATGAAATGAAACACCAGAATCTAAAACTCAAGATTTTGATTTACTATCCAAAAAAAGAATAAGAACATTTTGTAACACATCACTTGCTATGTTTACCTCTTTGTTCCCTTCTTGATGATTTTTTCCTGATTTTAAAGACCAACAATCTTTCTTTGCATGTCTTGTTTTTCCACAATTCCAACATACCATTCTGCTTCTGAATTTAGATCTGTCATTCTTAGACCTTCCATGGTGTCCAGAATATTTTACTTTTTTCTTGTCTTTTCTTGTTCTCTACACTCAAAGCATTACCAGATGACTCACCTGTGTTTTTTCTTCTCATCTCTTCACAAAAAATCACACCAATAACATCATCAAACTTTAAAGTTTTTGAATCAGAAACAAAACTACTCACAACCATAACCAAAGTATTCTAATTTTCAGGTAATGAGCACAATCAAAAGAGCCCTAACTTCATCATCAAAACTAACTCTTATAGAGCTTAATTGATTAATAACCGTGTTGAATTCATTCAAATGATCATTTACTAAATCACCTTCTGACATATTCATATTAAACAAACTTTTCATGAGAAATACCCTATTAAATGGACGCTGAGGCTTTTTCATACAATTTATCCAATTTTTCCATTGGATCTACCGTTGTTTTTTCCTTAAAAATATTGCAAGTTATTGTTGCTGTCAAGCACAATCATATGGTTCCCAGCATCTTTCAATCAAGAACATCTCATTCTTCATCTTTCATCGCTGACAGCTTCAAAGTTTTCCTTTTCAATGGTAGATAAAGATCATTTTGATATAGGTAGTCTACTTGCATCTTCCATAGCTGAAAGTTTTGGCCATTAAACTTCTCAACCCTAAACATGCTATCTTCTACCATTGCTCCCACTCAAACAAGAAACCTACCTATAAGTTTTTTTTTCCAAAACAGATTTCTGCTCTGATACCAATTGTTAGGATCGAAACACAGACAAGCAAAAAAATGAAATTAAAACAGAAATAAAAGAAACATGCAATCACAAGATAAACCCAAGATTTAACGTAGTTCACCCAATTTGGGTTACATCCATCAGAAACAAACCAGACTTCTCATTTATTCAGTCATGAGGAATATAATACAATTCTCTCTCTTTTTTATACTACAAAAAATAAATCCATGCACATATATATAACTTGTGCACCTTTTTGTAAAAGTTCTTCAACCACAAGCAATCTAAATATTGCATGTTTATAAATAAAACATGCATATAAATAAAATAAACATAAAAATAGTTTATCTTATCTATTAATAAAACATGCATATAAATAAGATAAACATAAAAATAACTCATCTTATATATTAATAAGACAATGTTATTTTTATCCATGGCCATGCATTCCTCCCAAAATCGAAGAAAAAGCAAATTGCCAATTTAACTTGCATTCAAGGTCCACAACTTTAACAGTTATATGGAGTAAACTCGAAAGATTGGTTATTCGTACTACAATGCACACAATACAGACCAAGCTTAGCACACTTATGATCCAAATAAAACAAGGCCAGTGATCAATAAGAACAAGTTCTAGAAATAAAAAAAGTCAATAAAAACTTTGTAGGTCCCTATCAATGAGCTGTAGGTTGATTGGTTAAATTGGTGAACTGTTATTAGCCTCACCCAGCTTCAATTCTCATAAGCATCACATAAAATGCACATATGGCTGTTTGTAATTACACGAGTGTGGTAGCCAAAATTTTGCATTATTACCAATCCAGGAATCATTTTTTCTCCCAGAAAGGCAAACTGTTGGAGATCATGACAGTTTCACATTTCCATGAATTTTGTTTCTAAGAGGGAGAAAACAATTCTTGGTTATTCCATCATTACAAAGGGTACATAGTGAAATTCCAATTAACAAACTAAGAATGAGATCCACTCAAATAACATCCCTTTTATTTAAGAAAAAAATTGTTGAGATGTACTTAACGCATTTGTTTTCTATCTGCAGAAATCAGCCAGATTAATTAATTTTGCAGTATTGTGGAACAAAGCATTTTATCTTTAAGCTAAGAAACATGAGCACTTGATGGAAATTTGTGTAACTACTTTAGAAGCCAGCCCAATTTTCTCAAGATCATGGACCTGCAAAACAATAGTGTATTACTCAAAATGAATGATAATTTGCAGAGACATCTTCATTTGTTGGCAAAAAACTTCCAACTACATGCAAAGATGTAACTAGTTGGGGATGCAAGAGATGTTTCTGGGAAGCTCAATTATATTCAGATCTCCTTTCTCCAGCACCATATGGAAAGTTGAAATAGTTTAACAAAGAACATTCAAGAATATACGTAAACAAAACAGTGGCAGACATAGCAGCAAACTTGCTACTCCCAACATCTGATCAAAGCAACTCCTTGTATTGCACGTAAAGATGACAAATACATAAGACACTAAGATTTTAAAAGAACGATAACATCCGACTTGGAAATATAAGAAGTTTATGCAGACATGTGGAATCAAAAGAATGACTACTTTCATCACCATGACTATATGCAAAAAAGAACAGCAACAAGGGTGATATAAATTTGCTTTATGCCTGCCTTCAGCATTGCTGAAAGAGTTAGAGAGCTTCTGTGCCACAACGATGCTGGGCTAGCCGGCAATCATAGCATTGCATGAGACTGAATATTTACTCAGGCAAGCATGCAACCTTTGTGCTTCCCCGTTTGGCATACTTTGTAACAAGAGCATTGCTGAGAAGAACAAGTGACACAAACTCAGTTCTCATGACGAGGACATGCGTTTGTTTTCCCTCATCTGAAGCTGCACGAAAAAAATTTGCTCTCGGACAGACAAAGTGCGGTTCATGCTCTCTTACTGCATCTTGGTATTATTGTATTTCAAGTGTCCCTCAAGCAGGAAACATAATAGTTCATATTCTTTGCATGGTAGCTGGATTCAAAGAGATTGCTTTCATCATGTCCATCAATCTGCCAAGTCTGTAGCACAGAATCTTGCCAGCTTGGCTCTGCAAAGATTTGGAGGTTTGGACCTTAAGTTACAAGTGAAAACAAGTAAATCATTAATAACCATTTGGTTCCACATTTACCCTCATTATTACATATTGACATGGCACTTGCATGAATTTTCAATTGTTGTGTTCAGTCACATCATCATGTTTCTGCTTGTGAAATTAATTTTGCATTTTTCAGGTTATTGTTTACTCTAAGCATCCTATTTTATCTAAGCCTTTTTTTCCTAAGAACACACCCTTGGTTCCAATCCCAATCTCTTTTCTTATATTCTCTCCTCGGAGTTGCCTACCATTCTAATAGAAGTGAAACCATGTCAATCATTAATAACCATTTGGTTCCACAATTAACCCCAATATTACATAGTGGCATGGCAGTTGCACAAATTGTTGTGGTCTGTCACATCATCATGTTTCCGCTCATAAGATTATTTCAAAAACATTTTTTATGTTATTCTTGACCCCAAGCATCCTATTTTATCTAAAGCCTTATTTTCCTAAGAACACGCTCTTGGTTCCAAACCCAATCTCTTTTTTCATATTCTCTCCTCAGAATCGCCTACCATTCTTTTCCGATATTTGACAGTCCCACATGCCCCCTATGGTTGCCAAACATGGCCTCTGGCTTGGAGCCAGCACACCCCAAATGCAGCCATTACCAACCACCTCAATCTGGTTTTCAACTGGTATTAGCTTTTCCTTCGGCATATGTCCTTTATTCTCAATCTCCCCGTATTCTCCTTCTAAGCATCTTTTCCCAGCAGTCGCCCTTGTTTTCCTCAACCCTGTGTCCATGGTCATTGTGTCACTCATATGCATGTTGTGGGGACTCAAATTTCCTCCGTGTGTTTTCAGTCAACATAGCATTGTATCAGTCACTTATGACGCGTCCTTTGTATCTGCTTTTCAATCTGTATCAGGAGTGTCTTTCATGCAACATAATCTTCAGAGCCAGCACATTTGCTGAGGTGGTTGTCATAGATGCTCCGTCATGTCTTGTATCTTTCATAAAGCAAGATGAGAATGAAGTTATTTGCAATGATAAGATTCAAAATCTAGCTCAGTACAAATCCAAGGAAACATTCAATTGAATTATGCTTTTATATCAAGATAATTTTTTGGTCTGGAGTATGTGCGTTATTGACTTAATCTTTTCAAATATTCGATTGATTGTCATTAAATTAATAAGATTGTTTAGGGACATGAGGGGGCTTGAATTTATGCTTTTTATCAAGATAGTTTTTTTCTCTGGAGTCTGTGCATTATCGACCTAATCTTTTCAAATATTTCATTGGCTGCCATTAAATTAAGGAGATTGCTTAGGGACATGAGGGAGCTCGAGCAACTGTCAAAAAGGCAAAAAAATCACTCATCAAAGCTCACATGACAATTGAAGTGAGCCCGGAGATTCAATGGCAAGAAATAAATACCGACCTCTGACTATGCAAGATGCAACTTGCCTTCCTAATCTGCAGGACCAAAGAAACTCTTTCTGCTATTGTTATTATCAAACCGAAATAGGATACGTACTTTTGATCTCATTGATGCAGGGATTCTTGATGAAAGAGAAAATTCGAATTTAATAGGAACACAGTGGAGAACAATTTTATCCATCTCAACTCAAATTGGCATTCACCTAAAAATGCATTCCACTTACAGGGTGGGGGAATGATGATCAGTTACTTCATTTGACAGGCATACTCAGGAGAGTGAACTTCTTGATGTGTAGGAACTTCCTCTAGATTCAACAACAGCTTAGGTCAAACTCTTGTCTACAACTAGGTGAAGGATTACTACAGTGAAACCTCGCATGTTACATTAGGTAGTGCCAAGCATGTCACAGACAACGTAGACAACATAATGATTGAACCCAAAAACATGCTCAGTTGCCTTGGCGTTTAAACACACGGTAAATAAGACATTGAGGAAATTATATTAGTTTTACTGCTGAATCCATTAATTCCCTTCTGATGATAAAAAAAGTATGCTCTGATGAAAAGAAAGAATGTACAACATGAAAATTAATAAAACTCACACAGAACATCTTGGATTTCCAAGCTAACTAAATGTCAGCTTACTCTGAAGAAAATAATAATAAAAAAACGAAGAGAGAAAATAGGTCAGATCTGCTCTTCTACTACAAAGTACATGCAATGGCAAGCCAATTAACAAGGAAAACAATCAGGAAACCTCCAAAAATTAAAAAGGGAGGAATTTTCTTAAGAAAGTTGCAACCAATTTACTAAATAAAATTTAAAAAGCACTCTGTTTGGCTACATGGTGGAAAGGAATTAAACAGCTTTGCTTCATTTTAAAAAAACAGATAATTCATTTATTTTGTGCTTACTGGAAGAGCCTCCGAGGGGCTGGAGTTTTGCATATCTGAAAGACTGGAAATTTTCTCAGAAGTTTCTCCACTGGTAACCCCGTCAAATAACTGTGTTCTTAAAATCTTGTGCAACCGCCCTACAAGCTGTTTTTTTAAAGCATCAAAAGCCATTTCCAGTCTTTCCAACTGTTCTGTTGCATTGACATTGTACATAAATAAACCATAATAAAGATCAAAGCTGTCTCCGGAAGTGTTCTCGACAATTCGGAGTAATGACTCATATCCTTTCGTATTAATCGGGGAGGACTCCAAGTTCAACTTTCCTAACATCCTCCCAACAGTGTGTGTGATGAATTGACTTTCAGCAGCATGCCGATCATGTTCAGCACAGGACATCTCGACCATCCTACAGCCTTCTCTTGCAAATATATCCAAAAACCGTTCACAACGCTCAGCTCTTAGTCCTTGTCCAATCCTAACCTTTTCATAGACCAAAGGAAGACCACTCCACCCAGATTTCCCACTCTCCGGCCCAAACATAGGATGGGTGCACAATATATCAAATTCTGGGGGCAATACCTGTAAAAAAAGATTGCGTGGAAACTCTTTGACTGAAAGCACGTCTACAAATAATGTATTTCTCTTCAATCTTTGAGTTGGAAATGATCTCAACACCGACTCGGTTGAAATGATAGACGAACATAGCAATATAACCTCAGGATGCTCTTCACAAAAATCATCTCGATCCATATAAAAAGAAACTCCCATCTTACATGCAACCTCACTATGATCTGTTCGAGAATAAGCCAATACCGTATGGCCTTGCCTGACAATGGTCTTTGCAAGAAACTGGCCAAAGTTTCCATACCCCACTATGCCAATCTTTAACTTACTAATCTTCTCAATTTCCTTACTTTTCAGTGTTTCATAGTCAAACTCTTGTGCAGCATCCAAAGCTGTAACTTTTAGATGCCTTGGAAGGCAACTCTGTTTTTTATTTTGTTTCTTCCTCTGAGAAACCACAGATTTTGATTTTCGGTGTCCTGTTTTTACTGGCATCAAAGGTTGTCTGATACCAGAACAAGGCTGCAGAGACTGAAAGGAAATAACTGGAAGTTTGACCAAAGCTGCCATCTCCAAGCTTCTTCCGTGTTTTATACTGTAGCTTCAAATGAATGAATAGGAACGTCAAACAGCTCGAAATTTTAAGGAACTCTGTAGATAAAAATGTAGTATAGCTCTTCCTGCTAGAATAATCTATATTTGGGATTTACATATAGATCAAAATTTATGAATTGGCAAAGGAAAACATACAATTTTGAAGCTATACGGGACAATTTCTTGCTGCCAAAATGTTTGATTCTTCACCGACAATTCGACGAATAAAGCTATGAGCATCCAACTGTAAAATTCTTCACAAGAATGTGGATAAAGCAATCCCCAATTGTATTACTCCAAACATCAACCTGCAAAACTGATAATAGCAAATGCTCAGTTCTAAAAGATAGAATGGCTTACACCATCGCAGGTTTTTTACTCAACAAACTGATTCTGTTTTTCAAAAAATAAAGAAAAAAGAAAATTTCCTAAGGGGGGAATACTATTAGCTAGAAAAACTTATGAAAGTAAACCCTGGAACATGGGAACTGCACAATTGTCAATAATCATGGCAAAATTGTCTGTTAAACCAATCGGTCAGGGGTTGGCCATTAATATCTTGATACTTGGTTAAACAATCTCAATCATTTCGATGCAAAAACCTAGAAGGCATTTGCACTGCCAAAACTGCGCACTATTGTATAAGGTATACCAGGATGTTCCAAACAAACAGACATGTTGTGGTCAAAATGCACATAAGTGAAATGAAAAATATCTGACTCAAATTTGACAAGCAAAAAGGATATGATACCTGCAGCTCCCTAAGTTCCTAGCGAGTTAAAATGCCAAGAGTCAATATACTCACAAACACCTCTAACTTGATAGAAAATCGGGCCAGTTGTATTTGAATGTGAACCAGGTTTAATTGGACATATTCAAGGTAACCTAGATTTAATATTAAGAATTTAATTTAGTTTAATTTGGATATTGATGTCCACCAGGAGCCAAGAACACTCAATCAAACTGAAGAAAAGTACGGTGCTGAAAAATCTTAAGAATTTAATTTAGTTTAACTTGAACATTGATGTCCACAAGGAGCCAAGAACAATCAATCAAACTGAAAAATAGTACGGAGCTGAAAAACGACACAAAGGATTACCCTAGACAAGAGTTTGGTCGAAGCTTATGTCACGCCAAGTTAAAGGCAATCCATAACCTCACTCAAGATTTACCAATCAAAAAATGCCAAATCCTCCTATTAGGTGAATGATCAAAATAAAGCCAGGTTAGACTTACCGCTGAGATGCCTACGAATCAAAGCACTCTTCAAACAGTAAAGCGGACACACTGGCTGTTAAAACCTGAGATTGATGTGATTGTCCATATTATGATGCAAAACCATAAAAATTATAAAACATGAATGATCCTTAGCTCCCCCCCCAAATAAAAGACTCAAGTCTAAAGATCCAAATGCCTGAGCTCCAAAAGAAAAAAAAGAAAAGCCCTAATTCTATATGTTCACAAAGAATCATAACAAGATTTAAAAATTCAATTTCCTCCTGTTTAAAATGCCTTTGAGAAGCTCAAAATCCTTAAATATGGAAAATAATAAAAAGGAAGCAAACTTTAACGGCTGAAATAACTACTACCCTATTCAGCCAAATGTAGTGTAACTACACCAATGGGCATTCAACAATGGCAGCTGAGGGTAGTGGTGGAAGGCTGTGTGAGTTTTTAACAAATAATTCTGACCTTAAATTTCCGTGTCCATTTGACTGTAACTTAGATTTTTTTTTCTTAAAGTCGATCTATTAATCATAATATCTTGGTCATACAGTGGAGTTTAAAGCCCATGCTTTTGTTGGAAAGATTTTTTTCAAGTGTGACACATTGTTGCAGCTAGATTGACATGATTTGTCACCGGTCAGTGAAAATTTTGCAAAGAAGGCAATAAATTTATTAATAGCTTTTGTATGTGAAAAATCCAAGATAAGGGACTCAAGATTGATATCTCTTGGCATTTTTCAAAAAGACAGCTCATAACTCTAACAAGCATGTGACAAGGTTGTAGTGTAATGATTGTGAAAGACGTGGGAGGGTGATCTAAATCGTAATTTCATAAACCTTTAAAAAACAATTAGGGTTGCCTAAAACCTCCCCAGTCGTTGAACAAATATACATTAAAACTAAATAAAATAAAAACATGTCGCATTAAAGTGGCCAACACCTTAGTCCAGCAGGATTTTCATAGTGAAGGCCAAGGTTCAAAAACTGCTTAGCAATATCCCCGTGTTAAAGAAGACCGCCCATCTAAAATATGATTGATATAAGCAGGCCTCATAGAAGTCAGTGAGTAATCAAGAAGCGACTTCACTAACCGATAGAATGCAATTATGGACTGCCAAAGATGCTTTAAAGGTAGGGCTACCTGAATGACTTCCAACTAAAAGGTGCAGGGCCCTACCTCATAAAATCCGGTTACTCGACCTACTCAACCCACTTCAGGCCATTTACGCACTCGACCAGCTTTAGGTCATTTACCCCCTTAACCAACAGCCTTTCAGATCTCACTCCCTCCATCTGTCAAGGAGTCAAGGGGAGGAGAATACTCTCAATTTATCGATTAACTGATATCCCATTGGTCAAGTCTTTCCATACCATCTATGTAACATGAAGGTCCTCTCCCTCAACCTACCAAGCACTCATCTATCAGTTGAGGGAAGCCCTGAAACCCTCCCCACTTACATGTTCCTAAACATTGTCTTCTCTTCCTCTTAAGAATCTGTGGATCATATCAACTAAACGCTACGAGTTTAAACACGCCCCGGGTCAACAAAGCCAATAAAATATATGTGTTGGATTGAGAGTCTCTGCTGTATCTGTGAAGCTGTTTGGGGTTCACAAACAAGAACGATTGTTGCTACATATCAAATATATTTTTAATCAACTATCATTCTTGCATTATGTGTGCATCATGTTAATTGTATACTCAACCTACAGTTCCTACTCTTGATTTATAATGGAGAATGTACCAAATAGAGATAGCCCCTAATAGAAATATTCAGGAATGCATGCCAAATCCTACCAATGCTTCCACATCAATTGAGGGCCAACAGACCGAATGCGTAAGGCCCAGAACTTCACAAACTGGAACTTACCCATAGCAGAACAACTCAAAAAAACAACCAATAATGCATCCAAAATATAATATCATCTTTTGGGCGAATCAACTGCATTAATATTGAATCAATCTTGAAAACCCATATCCCATGAGTTAGCTCACAAAAAATCCATCTCTCATAAGCATGAATGGCCCCAAAATCACTGCATCTAGATCATGCTCAGGGAGCTGATCATAAAAAACCATCTCTCATAAGCACGAATAGCACCAAATTCATTGCATCTAGATCATGCTCATGAGGTGAAGCACCTAGAGGCTCCCATGAGGTCACCAATTCCATTACTACTACTACCAACTTGAACATGGAGTTTCCCAGCAATGAAGACCCATTAGCAAGTTGCGACCACATTTAAAAATAAAAGCTCTACGAACTCATGCCAGCATCCATTCATGTCGAATAGCTAAAATACATTACAAATAAAAGAACTTCATTAAACTCAACAAATAATCAAAATCCCTAAAAATTTACAGCGACAAATGCCAATGATTTGCGCTTTGCGCCTACTGGACCCTAAATTTCTTCATTAATAATGCAAACTTACAAACTCCAGAAAACAAAGATCTTGATCGAGTAACCGCCAAAAAGCTTGAAAATCAAAATATGAAATATAGAAGAAGAAAAAACAAAATTTACCTCAAAATATGGAGAAATTGTTGCTGTAAATTACACAAATCGACTCTTTTTTGTTCTGCTCAAAGATGCAACAGAATCATTTTAAACCAGTTTAGAGAAATTAAAAAATTATATTAAAAATATCGCGTGGCTCTATACATTCAAGGATGCAGAAAAAGCGCATAATATCAGAAAAAGGTTTAGGCAGATATATCATTACTTTTAGCAGAAACCCTCAATCTGCTATTCTGGGTAATCTCCGCGTTCCTTTGCGAGATGGACGGAGAGGATCGACTGATGCCTGCGTTCGGATCATTTGCTTAAACCTCACTTGACAAATATTGCGTCGTATACTGTGCTAATATATTGATAAGGGAGAATTAAAACGTGCGCAAGTTGTCTGAAACAAATCCAGTGTTTCTGTGGTGATGAAATTGTTGTCTGGTCAATTTTTTTGGGTGGAATTTTTTTCTTTTATGGATCCGTGGGTTTTCTTTTATGGATCCGTGGGATATTATGTTGGTAATGTTTATGCATATCCTTACCAACATAATTTAATTTAGGGTTTTCTTTACACTTTTTTTTTAATTATTACTTTGTATGTGATTGATTGGTTCCTTGTATGGCTTTAACTATAGGTACTTTACTTTAATAACGCATTTAAATTTTGGAAGAGTTTGAGGTACATTAGTGAAGGGTTTGGTATAAGTTATTTAAATAGAGTTCTAGGTACATTAATGAAAGGTTTGGTATTTTTAATAAAAAAATTATTGAGTTTTTTTGGGTAACAACGAATGCCTAATAATATGGAGTTTTCAAGAGTGAAGCTCTAATACATAAAGTTGAGTTATAGTTGGTTTAAGTTGATGTTGAGCGGGTAACACTCTACGATGTGTTTTGGCATTCGTTAATGCGATTCATATGTATCAATGGTCATGACAGTTCTCATTTGCTAGCTTGTCAATTGGTATTCCACTCTACATTTTTTTACTAAAGTTTTTTAATTGAAGTATGAGCAAGTTATAAGAGAAACAAAGTTTGTTTACGTCTATAGGTATCTAGGTTTTTGTACATCTAAACTTTGGTATCTAGACTTAAATGTCAATACGATAATATAGAGCTCCCTTATGATGGATTTTTTGTTTATCCCACAAGGGTTTGAACCTTCAATTGTATGAGAAAGACTTGTTTTCAAGCTTGTCATTCAAAGGTACATTAAAAAAAGTCTATGAACAAATGATGTGATTAAAAAGAGTCATGATCATGTTTGAAAGATACAATTTCAAAACACCCACATTCAATGTGATTAAAAAGAGTCATGATCATGTTTGAAAGATACAATTTCAAAACACCCACATTCAAATGTTTGAAAATCAATAGAACACCCACATTCAAAGGGATAAAGAAAATCCACGAAACACCCACATCCAGAGGTTTGAAAGACATTATTTCAAAACATCGCAGAAAAACACACACTCTCGATAAATTAGGGCATAAGGCCTTGAAACTTGGAGAAATAAATCGAAAAACACATTTTGTAGATAGTTTTTTTCATACATATGGTGACATTACACGGAGGTGTTTCATATCTACTAGGTTATAGAAATAAATGTAAGATGTCACATTTCTCTTTTGGCGGTGTTTCTTTTCTCCTCTGCAACTAGTTCATAATGTTTATCCTCTTGTAACAACACCCTAATAACAATGTTTTGTACTTTATAAGCTAGGTAACATTTGAGCAACAATTTGTAATGGGTTTCTATGAAAATGGTGTTTCAATGAATTGTAATGGTGATACAATATGTAATGGTGTTTTTATGAAAATGGTGTTTCAATGAAGGTCTTTGTTAGTTTAGCAATTCAATATATTAGTAGGCATGATTAGCTAGATTTTAAATTATATTCATGTTAGTTAACATTCCATTAAGCTTTTATCTTTAGTGTTACATTCTTAGACTTGAAGCGTTGGCTATAGATGGAAATGGTGTTAACCTCCCTTAATTAGTCATGTTATTTGCTTTCTAGAGTTTAGGGTGCTTTCACTCTCTTCATTCTGTAGTGATCTTTGCAGACTCGTTGGTCTATAGGACATTAACGTCACCTCCATTGCAGGTTGTGTTATGACCCCTACTAATGTGACTCTAGGATCACCACCATGTTTTTCTTTTTATCTTTTTGTTTTTTACATTTTTATCATATTAATGGTCATCCCTCTTCACTTGGGGCATCTCTTCTTTTCTTTTATCCTCTTATATGTTTCATCCTTTCCATTATTTCCTCCTCCATCTATCTCTTTCAACCTCGTGGTTGATTCTTTTTCATGTCATCGATCCCTAGTTTAAGGGGGGTCACCTCAATCATCATCCTTTATCACTTCATATTTTTATCTCATAATTTTCTTAAGCGTAAAACACTCAACAAAAGGGGGCAAATGTAGACACCAATTTTTGGTACACTTGTCGCTCATCCCGCGTCCACTCCTCTCTATCGTCATCTCATGCATACATATCCATCTTCTATTTTGAATCCCCCCTTTTCCCTCCTAAATTCCATTTATTCACCTAATTTCCCACTTTCTCATATTAATCCCACCTTAATTTTATTATTAATTCATCTCTTTTAATTAATATCTAATCCCTCTTAATTAATCCCTAATAATCTTTATTTACCTTAACCACCCCCAATTTATCATCCCTAGATCTTCATTTAATATTTTCCACCCACCTAAGAACATTAAAACCCTAATCCCACCTCTTTAGGCCCATTTGTATCGAGTTGGGCATCATCCCACCGCCAAAATCGACGGTTCACTGCAGTTGCTAACGACCCATGGAAGTTGCCATCGACCCTATAAATATGTCCATGCCCCCTTTCCTCATGATGCAAATTTAGAGATTTCAAGCCTTCTTGCAAGAATTTTTGTGTTTTTCTCTCTTCTTTACAGGTACAACCATTAGCTTGAGCCATTGTGAAGATCTTGCATATCATCTTGAGAGATTTGGAGCCTACTTCTTTGCTTGGAGCCCTCATTTTTGCTTCACCATCCTTATGTACCCATCTTGCAGGTCTTCCAGTTACCTTGGATCCCTGCAGGTTCATCAACCATCATCCATCCCTTCCCCCAATCCCTTTTTCCATCCATTTATTTCTTCAAACCCTAGATTTACCTCCCCAGTCACTGTCAACCATGCCCAATCATCGTCGACACAGTTCACCTCATCTTTGTTTTCTGCCCTCTATAGTATCTGTCATCCATTTTCTAGCCCCCCAACATCCATATCTCTTTACTTCTCAAATCTAGCCTTCTGTTAGTCCAAATCTTGCATTTCGGACCTGGTCATCATCGATCATATTTAGTCACCATCAACCTAATCTACATCGATTGTGTTTGCCTCATTGATTCATCTACCACATGTTCCACAACTTCTATTAACAGTTAGACATATATGTTTATGTGATCTACCTGTTCAGGAGCTCAAATTTCATCTCCACTACACTGATCATCATCGATCCAGTTCAGTCACTATTGACCCTGCCTACAATTATCACATCTTCTAATTTTCCTGCATCCTTTTGTTTTTCTAGCATTCAAGTGTCAGATATAGAGCCTTTCCACTATTTCAAATTCCTTTGCACGTCTTCCTTTTGTATTTTCCGATCTACCTCTCTACAATCATCATCGACTGTACCTATTAGTATCGAGTCATTGTCGGCCCGATTAGGTTTGGTTTAGTTATCATCATTTGCTATTATCAGGTTTGTATCTTATCTTATCTAGTAGATTTGCACCCATCTTGTAGGTATACCAGTTACCTTGGATCCATGTAGGTCCATCATCCATTATCCATCCCTTCCCCCAATCCCTTTTTTCATCCATTTATTTCTTCAAACCCTAGATTTTCCTCCTCATTCACTGTATATTGTGCCCAGTCGTCGTCGACCCAGTTCACCTCATTTATGTTTTCTACCCTCTGCAGTATCTACCATCCATTTTCCAGCTGCCCCGACATTTGGATCTCTCTTTCTCTTAGATCTAGCGTTCTACCATTTCATATCTTGTATTATGGACTTGGTCGATGTCGAGCATGTTCAGTCGTTGATGACATGATCTACATAAAACCTATTTCCATCACTTCTTTTTTTATTATCAGATACACATCTTATCTTATGTACCATATCTTAGATATTTGTTTTGGTTTAGTTATCCGCTACATCCAATTTATCAATAATTTTATCTATATCTTTTATCAAAGTGGGTTGACTTCTACCTTAGGAAGCTTTCACTTCTCAGGACTAACATTGTCAAAAAAATCCACCCTCCTATCTACTAATCATTTTTGTGTTTAGTTTTCTTTGTTGTGTAAGTTACCAAGCTTGAAACGAAGGGATCTTTACACCCATATATACATCATCTTTGTATCATCATGATGTATCTTTAAACCCTCACATCCTTTGGAGTTTCTTATTTTCTTGTCTTCCTTTCATTAAAGTGAAGTAGAAGCACAAAAATTCAGTAAACAACACTGACAAAAAGAGTATATCATAATTGTGTTGACTTGTATGGTACCCAATTAATAGACTTGTTTCAAAAATATATGTATGTGGATGAGTTCATGAAAAAATTCAAGTTTTGGAGCCCTACCCCAATATTTTTTCAAATATAATGTGAAAGATTTATCTTTATAATATGTGCGCCAAGAGTGGTAAGGATGATTGAATCTGAATCTTTTGAAAGGGCTATTTTTGTAGCTATATGAACAAAAAAATTGATGTCCTACTAAATTAAACGATAGGGAGTATTGTTTAAAAATATATTACTTTTTATAGGAAACCCAAGGCATAAGCAAAAATCTAATTCTTCATTGTTTAAAAACCATATTTGTCATTCTTCACATATGTCCAGTGTTGTAAAACCTTGTCACAAGTGCTATAAACCATAAGAAAGGGACATGTATACGATTTTTCATGCTCAAATATGTCTCAATGCACAACACATGTGGCATGAGCATAAAAATAGTGAATCTTAATGTGTTAGACTATCAGTAAGGTAACCTCTACAATGAAAAGGTCAGTTGTTTATCTATCTTAATTCTTAAACTATAATTTTAGGGGGAAATGGGGAGTATGTTTGAGTTGATAATGAAGGAAATAAAAAGGGGTGGTGATGCACCAAAATAGATTGATTTTATTCCTCAAGCATATGTATTAGAGTAAAATATGAGTTATTTCCAACTATCAAATACAACATACTGAGAAGAGAATGACAAAGATAAACAACCAATGCTACGATAGGTCAAGTTTTCACATTCAAAAAAGGCAGAGAACAAATTTTGTCATAATAATTTTGATTAACAGTTTAAAATATTACACAATGATATGTTTTTCTACAAATGCATACAAATACATTTAAATTTGTGTGCCCAAAACTCTAGTATATGCTAATTGATTACTAAATAATAGAATTAGTCTAGGGGTCTAAGCCCTTTGATCAAAATAGATTTTTATAGTTACACTATGGAGATGAGGAGTGGGACATAAATGTTCCTAATTTATCACCTTACAAAATTACATTGGATGATAGAATAGCAACGTCGAATACACACTAAATGGAGTCACTACCTACAGATGCATATCTACACAATGTTTTATTTCTGGTCGTGTTTACATGATCACCAAACTAAAAAGGTCATTAATGGACAATATGGTCCTTTTAATGGTATATTTATTATAGAGGTTATGCACCATTAGTCCACAAACTTTATAACGACTCAATATGGTGGTTGTTTTGGAAAATAAGTAGGTCATTGGATTATGAAAGTGTTTAGAACCATATATTAGCAAGGAATTTAAGCACATAACAAAAAAACACATAAAATGTAAGTTGTAGACAAAAAGGAGTTCAAAATATTATTGCACCTAATATTGTTCCACATCCAAGAACCACCAAAATAAATAGGCATTGAAAATACATATCCTCACCTAGATAATAGATGGGATTGACCAAAATTAGGAAATGTGATTATCTTCACAATTCAAAGATTGGAGAGAATATCTCAACAACTCCAAGAGAGTACAGGACATAACAAAGTCTCCCAAAAACATTATTTGTATATATATATATATATGCTAAAAATGAGCTTATTAGGTGTAATGAAATATCTAGTTCACATGGAGTCCAATGTGAACATGTTTATACCAACACCCTCACATAGTGAATGTTAGGGATAAAAAAAATAAAGGGTCCTGACTATTATGCCACATAAGGTACTCATTGCAAACTAGAAAAAAAAGGAAGAAATGACTTCATCATGTTGAATTCCTCCAAGGAAAACTTCCTTCACTCCAAGTTTTTCCTGTAACTCAAGATAATGAGGAAAAGCCAAAGGATTAGTGAAGATGTTCATGATTTTATTATTTGTAGACACAAAATTCAAGTCAACAACACCATCCTTAATCAACTTTAAAATGAAATGCATGTGAATTTCAATATGTTTAGTATGTTGATGTTGAATAGGATTATGTGCTATCTAAATATCACTTTGATTATCACACCATATGAGAGTAGGAGATCTTTTTGGAAATCTAAATTCATCAAGTATCTGTAAAAGCCAAAGAACTTATTGACCAACCTTGATTGCATCTCTATATTCAGCCTTATTGGATGATAAAGCAACTGCAGTTTATTTCTTACATGCCCATGCAACGGGACCGGATCTAAGGTGAATAAAGAAAATAGAAGTAGACAATTGTGTATCACGACAACCTCCCCAATCTAAATATGTGTAGCCTTCAATATCAGAAGATCTATGTGGTGAATAATGAATGTAAAAATTCAAAGTCCCTATAATATATTGTAAAATACACTTTGCTACTTTCCAGTGACTCTTATGAGGCTCATGAGAAAATTGAGACACAAGATTAACAATAAAAGTGATATTGGGATGAGTATGAGTGAGATACAAAAGACTCCCAACTAGTTTTCTATACAAAGTTGCATCAACTAGGTTGGACTTGAAATTGACAATCAATTCAATACCTGACTAAATTGGAGTGAGATATGGCTTACAATTAGTCATGTTGAACTTCTATAATAAATATGCAACATACTTATTTTTCCTAATATAATTCCTTTTGAGGATTGATGAACTTGGAGACCAAAGAAATAGTACAATTACTTGATATTTTTCATATCAAAATTATCTCTCATCTTGTGTTGAATGTTTTGAATAAGAGAAACTAAGTTTCCAGTAAGGATGAGATAATCAACATATAAAACCAATATCAATAAATCATCACCATTTTTGGGACATAGATAGTATGATCAGTTTTGTGGTGATGAAATCTTGTAGACAATACGAAATCACCCATCTTCTCGTACTAAGCTCATAAAGCTTGTTTGAGACCATATATAGAATAACAAAGTGTACAAACCAATGAAGAGCCATACACAAAACTATGATGTTGCTCCATATAAATATCCTCATGGAGATCACCATACAAAAATGCACTCTTCACATCCATTTGAAATACTGACCACCAATGAGAAGTATCAAGGGAGAGAATAAGGTACACATAATCCATTTTTTCTATTGGAGAAAAAGTTGCAGTATTTCACCCCTTAAACTTGAGAAAACTCCTTAGCAACAAGATGGGCCTTACATTTTTAAATATTGGTAGAATATTTGTTCTTATAGACCTATTTACATCACACAACGTTTCTTCCCTTAGGAAGAGGCACCAACTGCCAAGTTTTTAAATTCAAATAAGAATAAAATTCTTCTTACAAGCACATTTCCATTTTGAATAACTAAAAACCTTTTAAAAGGTGTTTGGATCACTAGAAATAGCTTGAATCTCAAGATCCATTCATGAAGGCATAGATTGAGTATGATAAATAACAACACCTGAAGTTTCTACTCTCGTATGTTAAGGATCATTTGGATCATTTGATAAGACACCAATGGAATGTAGAGTGGATTGAAGCCATTCGAGCATTTATTGTGTAGGAGGAGGAGGAGAAGGTGGAGGTTATGGAACATGTTGTTCTTCATAATCATAATCAATAAACATATCAACCATATCATGTGAAGGAGGTGTAGGAGAAAAAATTGATCAAGTACATGATCCACAAAAGTATGTCTCATCAATACGAACATCCTTGTGAAAAATTACCTCAAGAATAGTTGGATCAAGAAGATGATATGACTTCACATGTTTGCAATGAACAATAAATATGGGCTCTTTACTCTTATTTTCCATGGAATTCTGTTTATCATCATGAAAAAAGGCCCATTCTTTGTTTTCGAAAGAAAAAAAGTATGATGCATCTAGATTTTCACCTGACCATGTTTCCCCCTCTAACTTCTTTGTGGGGGATTTTGTTAGGAAATATTTATTATAGTGCTTCACATATTTATGTGTGTGAATAATAATTATGTGTGTAATTATTATTGTTGAGAGATTATTGTTAGAGTTGTTATGATATATTGTTTCAACAATATATTATTATATTTATTGTTATGTGTGGGTTATGTGAGTTATTCTCACCCCACATAATTAGGTTTGGTTGAGATTTTGTAGTTGAGTTAGTTTCCTATATTCTAAGGAAACTCCAGCCTATATATTAGGCTATTGTATTGTGTGAAATATATAGAGAAGTAATATAATAATTCAGTGTATTGTTTCCAATGTAAATCTGATTCAGAGTTTTCATTTGGCATCAAAGCAAGATTTAGCCATGAGAGTCTTGTACAAGAGTTTCAGGAGAGTTTATAAATTTTCATCTCACTGAGCATACTTTCACCTGTTAGGAACGTATTGAAGGAACTCATAAAGGATCCGAAGGCATCTGTTCTATCATTCGGTCATCACACTCTTTTCTCTCTACCTTGTGAGTTGTATCAGCATGCCACAATCTGTTCTAAGCTCGTATAATATTCTCCCATGTGCCATTGGATCACAATTCTTTCAAACTCAACGTGGATCATGTGAGCTCCTACATCGATTTCCTCTCTATCAATTCGGATCTACACTCATGTGAAGATTACTTATCTGAAGATTTTAGTATTATTCATTGCAAAAGTGGCTTTCGTCTCAGTAATAGTTGGGAGTTATTTCCGTAGGATCTACAAGAAAACAAGTGGAGGAAATTTTGTTTGACCAATTTGTAGATTGGATATTGCGCCCCACACTGCCAAAGGTACAACACCAAGCAAGCCCGTAGATTTCTCTAAAGGATCACAGTAATATTGACATCTATTGAAATCTAGGTTTTTCATTATATATGCATTCAACTCAGGTTTTGAATATTTACATGAGGAATTAACTCCTCTCAGATCGCCCCCGGTCCAATACGCTCCTCTATAAAGACGTCCCCACATTCATTTTTGTTCTAGATCATGGCCACTACACAATTCAAGCTCACGACAACCTGCAGTATCACATCTCCTTTGTGCATCAATTCATGCATTATAAACCGCTCGTGATCTCCTACTTGCTTGGTTCGTTCGGCTCTCTTTGGCAATAGTTTTGCATTGAAGCATACAAATCACTCGGCGTAACCACTGTAAACACCGACTCCAGCTTTTCATTTAGTGTTGGTCAACGCCATCACTAATTCATTCACAACTTTGAAACGGTTTTTATGCCCCCTTCATAACAACATTACAGGTGGATTTATGTCCAAGTTTGGCTTTCTTAACACATCTACACTTGGTGGTTAGAAATATGCTGCACGGGGTTGTTTTTTTTTTTCTCTCTCCAACATAAAACAAGGTTGGTCAAAATTTTAGTCGCTTAAGTCTCATAGGATCATAGGTTCGCTCTCGTAGTATTGTTTCTATTCATTTTAGTATAGTGTTTTAATACCGGTTTCATAGTGTTAGAGTCATCCTACGTTATGTCATTTAATTTCGTAGTCTCAATGCTATAATGTCATATTTGAACATGTACTAGCCAATAGTTTATCCAAAAATTATAATTGTTGTCATTGTGTTTAAATGTCATTGTCAATTTAATTAAAATCCAATAATAAAGTACTTTTTTATGTTATAGGGTTAGTTAAATTAGTAAGCCTTTGTTAGTCGTGAGTTTTCAAAGTTTATATTGTCGGTCAATGCCATTATAAAAAGTGTCGTCGTGCAAAGTTTGAAAAATAAAAATAAAAATTACCCGCATTTCAATTTTGGACGCATTTTCGCTTGTACGCGACGTCTAAATTATTGAAGGTATTTTAAGCTTCATGATCACATCTGGCTAAACTAGTAGCATGACACCAAAGGCAGGAGGCATCGGAGGTTGGAGGTCATTCAGCGACCTCTCGTCAGTTGCCAACGATGGGGCCGCATATCAGCTTTGGTGACATGTGTGTGTGCAGTTTGATTTTAGTGCTTCCAGTGTGGTGTGCCTCAGTTTACAGTGATCTTGTTTTCAATAAGTGGAAATTTCACATTGAGGGGGGGAACATCATTCCAATGTTCCATTTCCAGTATGTCAGTTTTTTCTATGTATGTATGAGTAGCAGATTTCAGCAAAATTTCCTATGTTATTCCCTACAGTGAGATGTGATGAGGGCTAAGAATAGTACTTGGCATATCATGATGTGGTTGTAGGTAAACCACTTGAAAACCTTCATTTGTGGTTTGTGGTAAACCAATTTCAAAACCACCATTCTTGGTTGTTGGTAATCCATTCGCAAAACCATCACTTTGTGGTTTGTGGTAAACCAATTACAAAACCACCATTCTCGGTTTTTGGTCAACCGTTTACAAAACCATCCCTGAGGTTTGTGATCATCCTGTGAAAATCACTAGATCATGAGCAGGTGCAAGTATAAGGCAGGTTTTCCCCATGTTCACACTAAGGGGGGAATGTTAGGAAATATTTATTATAGTGCTTCACATATTTATGTGTGTGAATAATAATTATGTGTGTAATTATTATTGTTGAGAGATTATTGTTAGAGTTGTTATAATATATTGTTTCAACAATATATTATTATATTTATTGTTATGTGTGGGTTACGTGAGTTATTCTCACCCCACATAATTAGGCTTGGTTGAGATTTTGTAGTTGAGTTAGTTTCCTATATTCTAGGGAAACTCCAACCTATATATTAGGCTATTGTATTGTGTGAAATATATAGAGAAGTAATATAAGTGTATTGTTTCCAATGTAAATCTGATTCAAAGTTTTCAAATTTGACTCTGAATGTATTTTTCACAATGTATAGCCTTAGTCTAGAATTCAGGTACTAAATTCTTTGATTGAGTTATGTAATTAGCTATCTCCTTTAGCCCTTTTTTATGCTAAACAACACCATTTTGTTGAGGAGTGCAAGGCCTTGCATATTGATGAAAAATACCATGATCAATACAAAAATATCTAAATGTGTTACTTATGCATTTCCCCATTGTTAGTGCAGAGATTTTTTTTATAAAACGTGGTGATTGATTTTCAACAAATGATTTATAGGAAATACACCCATGTGTTCTTAGTAAAATTGTCAATAAACGCTAGTACATATTTCGAACTAGAAAATGAATGAGAAGGAAGAGTCGTTAGGTGACTATCTACTAACTCCAAAGAAGCCTTATCTCTCTTCGCTTGTCCCTTTGGAAGTGGATCTTGATCTAATTTCCCAACATGCAACCAAGAAAAATACCATCAACAAAAGAAACTATTGGAAGACCAATTACCATATTATGAGAAGATAACTACCACATATACCTATGATTAAAGTGACCAAACCTTTCATCTCATGTTTACTCACATAATCTGAGTGAGAAATTAGTGAAGATCTTGTAAAAGTCTAAAACTTATCAAATAAGAACAATATGGAAGAATGATCCACCACATCTATAGCTATAATATCATCAAGGTAATTTAGTTCCTTAATTACAACACCATGAGGAGAAAATTCAACAATTTTCCCTTCATCAAAATGACAAATTTGATATATAGACAAAAAATTTGATGAAATATCAGGAACATGTAGAACTTGTTTTATATGACCATTAGGAAAATTAACAGCGTGTTCTCCCATAACATCAACAAAAGAAGAGTTTCCTACCATAATACAAGAAGTGGTACAAGCAAAAACTGAATTCAACAAATTTACAGAATTACTTATGTGATATGTAGCACTAGAATAAAAAAAATTCCATTTATCCTTAGTAGAGAGAAAGCCCAAGTAAATATAGCTTTCTGTTTACCTTTTTTGGAAGAGGATGGTGGTGGTGGAACAAAATTTTTGTGATGTTTCAACATCTTTTCCAACGCTTTAATTATCATAAACATCTAGACTCTGGATGAATTCTCTTACTATAATAAGGGCATGGATCATACACTTTCCTTTTAATAGTAGTTTTCCTTTTCTCAAGAGTAGAAGGCTTAGGAACATCAACATTTTTATCAGTGGTAGTAGGAGATGATTTTGTGGATTTTGTAGTCTTAGACCTCTTGATTTTTGCTGAGGTTTCCCTTTACCCTTAGGATAATTTACTAATAATGTCTGATTTGAGTTTTGTAGGACATCAAGTGACGTTAAATTTGATTGTTCACGAGATAACCTATCACCAAAAGATTCAAATCATGACATTTTAAACTGGTCTTTTAGAGCATCCATGGTGGAAAAGAAAGTAGAAGTGAAAGCTGAAAGGGACCTTTTAATTTTTGACAAAATAAGGAAAATGCATTCATCATCTTTTTTGTCTCTACTACCATCCTTTAATTTACTTCCGAGTTCCTTAAATTTTGTTAAGAAATATTCTGTGAAAGGATAATTTGAAGGTGTACATGAAATTAACTCCATTTTTAGCTATAATAGTTTGAACTCATTAATTTTGCCAAATAAACTTTCAAATTTCACACATACCTCTTTTGGAGACTTGGTAGTTGAAATGTGGAAATGTAGGTTGTCTACAACATTCAACGAAATGATCCCCAGAGCCTTGTCTTAATTACATGTGTAAGTGTACTTGTCTTTTTTATTGGTGAAGGTAAGGTATCAAGTCTTGAAATACACATCAAAGACCTCATGATTTGAGAAATTATTCCATTTACAGATTCTATACATGATATTTTGACGAATTTCATAGTTTAAAAAAATGAAGGTCGATTGTGTTTAGAGGTACAAAAGAAGAGGGAACACTTTTTGACATGATAATAAAGTGCACTTTTTTAGTGTGCTTTTCTTCTCATGGTTGGGTTTGTGGTCTAGTTTTGAGTTACAGTCATGAAATATGTTATACGATATATTGTGAAGTTGGTATCTTATGTTTGAGCATGGTATGATGTTATGATGACATGTATTGTTTCGGTACCCTATTTTAAAAAACCATGGAATTGAATTGTTAAACAATAAAACATTACAAATATTAAAATAAAGAAATAATATCAAGGAAAGACTAATTGATAAATAAACTAAGAGAATTACCAATATTCACATAACATTACAAAAATTGATAAAATTTCAACATGTGTTTGGCTATGTATGGTCACATTTTAAGTGACAAGGTCCTTTTCCCTAAATGACTTTTGTCATTGTTGACTTTGCTTTTCTTGCTTATCCTTTTTTAACCTTGACATTGTTTTTTATTAGTGGTAAATGGTTTTGGGGAGATCATACCCCGTAGTAAAAAATCCCAATGGCCAGATAAGCAAGAGTAACAACGTGGTTTTTTGATAGGTGGGGGCCACACCCCAACAAAAAGGCCTAACTACCAGATGAAACCGAAATCAACAACATGGTTTTTTGATATGTGGGGGCCATTCCCCAACAAAAGGCCTACATGTCGACAAAGAAACAAAGGCAGAGATAGACTGCTAGAAAGAAGAAGGAGAACAATTAAACAACAACCCAATAGCTGCACGACCAACCAAAAAAATACAATAAAATAAAAAATTAGGAGGAGCCTGGTCTAATTACTTGAGACATTTTTGAAACACTTTTTTTACTTCCTCCAGAGCTATGAAGAGATTCATGGCAGCCTGCATCATAGGGTCCTTGCTACTAGAGGAGAACACCTTCTTTGTAGCTTTTCTGCCTTTTTAAACATCCCCTAGAATTCCATTCACATCACAAATTTGCTTAACTTGAATATGTAAAAACTCAAGAAAATTGTGTTGTATGGTGAGGTGATTGATTTGTTTAGAGACAATTTTCTCTAGAGTAGTAGTCAGTTCCTTCTATGTCCTATTAAGCTCTGTAAGCTTTTCCTCAATGTCCATATTAGAGGGTTGTTTCCCCTTATTACCAATATTAACCATGAGAGGCACATCCTCCCTCGAGGCTTGTGAATTTATAGGTGGGACCTAAAACTAGGTTTTGGCGGTTGAGGGGAGGTTAGTTTGGTTGATGGTGAGTAAGCTTTCTGCCACATCCAGGTCTTTCCCTTTAACAGTGCTTCTAAGAACCCTTTTGGCAGGGGGAGAAGGTTGTCTAAGTCTTTTAGATTTTCTGGGGTGCATATGAGGAAGGGGAATGGAGCTTGAGGGGGTATTAGCAATGATGTCATGACAATACATGTGAAGAAGGATAATTACACCTTGGTGAAGGGGAATAGCTCTCCTATGGGAATGAACCTCCTGAATAGATTTTTCAAGAGAATGAAGAATGTAGTACAAAAGAATAATCCTAAGAGATCTTCTGAAATGATTCAAAAGCACCAAAAGACTAACCCTGACATTGTTCCACATCAAGGAAAATTATATTTTAAGGGGAGGGAAATACAATGCCTTGTTTTGTTGTGCATGGTTAACAAGTTGTTCTAAGGTCATCGTGTTCGTTAATGATTTCATTTCAAAAAAAATCATATAAATTAATCAATCAAACCATCATATTTCTTTGTTATCATCATTTACGTAGTGCCTTGGTTCAGTGTGTTGCCATGAATGGTTTATGAACTCTCATCTTGTTGTTGCTTTTGAGCATGCACCTTAGTGTTTGCTTGTTTCTGTCAAACATTCTTGCGTTGGGGATGATCAAGAATGCTAACTTGTGGAAATCATTAATAATATCATTATTATTTATCTTTAATTAAATAAAGATAAATATAGAACATGACATTGAAATATAAGATTGAAAATACTAAGACATGTAGAATATATATATATAAGAAAGGAATTACTGAAATGCAGTGGTGGGTGCGGGAGTGAAGATGGTGGTTAGGTTGCAAGAGAGAGTGGGGACGTGATGGAGAAGGGATAGGTCCTTTGTCAGGTGTTGTAATTGTAAATGCCCTAGAATGCGTATATGTAAAAGGTGAATTGATGACTTTGGACGCCTGTCGATTACTTTTTTGGTGAAATGGTGTCAAATATGTGCGAGTAGGTGTATGATTTTTGCTTTTATTTCTACCTAGCCATGTCATATGGAGCTTTCATGGTTCGAGGGCATAGTTTTTGTAGCAGGCTTGGCGCCTAGTGTGGAGGAATAACCCCATGTCTTTCCCTGTTATGAGGGCAATTGGGAGTGGTGTGGATCCGGTAGAAGAGTGGAGTGTTTAGGTGCTTCGTGAGTGTGTAGTTCCATGGAGAATAGTTGGACATTTTTCCATTTAATCTTGTAGTACAGTCGTGTGGATTTGTTTGCTGGATTTGTGCAAAGTGGGTTGTTGAAATGCCTCAGGAAATGGATGCGGCTAGCAGGAGAAAGACCAGATGCCAAATCCTTATCATCATATTTCTTTCCTTTGCCAATACGTGGGATCTTATAACAGGGTGTGTGTATCCATTATAGCACAAAGGGTAGAGGAACTTTATCAGTTTGCAGTCCAAGTCCCCTGGTAGACGTGTAAGCGTAGACCAGGCACATGAATTGTTTGACAAAATGCCTCAAATGGATTCTTTTATCATAGAATGCATTGGCTGCAGGTATGCCTAGAAGAATGGGGTTATTGAAAAGGCCTTGAAGTGTTCCAAGTAGATGAGTTATGGGACAATGCTTCAATGAAATATAGGTTCCCAGATGTTGATGAATAATGGGTTTGTGCAAAATGAGTCTGCTGAAAAGGTTTTGGAGATTTTAAATACATGCTCTTATGGTGGACTCGTGGCTTGGGCATGTTTAACTGGCTTGGAGTTTTCATACCCGCTTCAATATTTCTCTCAGACGTGGTTATCTTATCTCTATGTTGCATGATATTACTGTTTTTAGTTTTCTTTTCTTGATGTTATTGAAAATCAAACCAAAGAAGGATATGCTTTCAAATAAAAATGAATGAGATGTAGCACTGAAGAGTTAAAATTACCTCTTTTTCTACGTAACTAGAAAGGTTATTTTTTAGTGTGAACCCAACTTCCGAATACCCTCTTAAGATGTTTGGAAAAAATTGTAAACAATAGTGGATAAATAAAGCCACCATAATGATGAACCAAACTTGAGTTTTAGTTTAAACCTATCACTTGACCACTTTGCAAACATTATTAAAACACGAATTTTCAACGACATGCAAAACACATGTATCTGAGCCCTATAGCGAGAACGTTGAGGTTTAACCTTGTTTCATGGTGACGCGAGATGTCACATAAAATTTTAAAACAAATTAAAAAGATCATTTGATCATTAAGGGCCACAAGTTTAGGAGCCTAATTGACCATTTTGCAGCTTTGGACAACTGCTGGAAGTTGGAAATTCAGTTTGGTTTTGACTCGCAGTTTAGGCTACCATGTCGAGAAATGGTTTATTGCCACTACATACCTCTATAATTTCTTCATGAAAATAACAATCGACCATTATTTTTAAGAAAATAACCTTGGGAGTTAATTTTGTAAGTGGGATTTGTAGGCCTTTGGTTGTTCTGCAATAAGGACAAACTAACGCAATTAAGATAATTAACTCTGGAAAGGTGGTCACATTTTGAACCCCGATTTCTAGTTTTAAGTTTTATCAGTTCCAAAGGTTTCCCTGTAGATAGGAATTGAAAATCTGTGTGTTTGAGTCTCAGATATTAGTTTTTGAATGCAGTTTCATAGCCACTTTGACTACTTTTGAACATTTTCGTAAACTTGTAGCAAAAATGGGAAAACTATCATGGGATTCTCTTCAAGTCAAATAACTATCGAGAAACTTGTAGAAACTATCATATGACTATATGAAACCTCATTTGTTTTCTTGTTCTAAGAAAATTGTTTGTGGGGAAAATGTTATTCTCTCTCTCCTCTCTCGGATCTCTCTCTAGTTTTAAAAATGAAAATTTATCTCTTGCTCTCTCTTGTTGCATGTTGAGTGTTTTATTCATTGTGAAGGGAAATTTATGAAATTGTGAATTGTGCTAGATTGTAGAAATATGTCATGCCATCTTTTGGGTTGACCATGTTTTTGGTTGCAAGTACCCAAGATAAGAAATTGTAGCATTATGTGTGTTTTTATAATAAAGTGTTATCTTTGAAAAATAATGTAATTATTTAGGACAAATCAATAATAAATGTCATAAATATACATGTTATTTATTGAATTCTATGATGAGTATGAAATTTTTAGCATATTAGGATGTTATAAAAATGGGCTTTCTATCATGGGTATGATTTTTGATATAGTACTATATGTTGTTAAGGGTGTGGATGTATCTATTAACTAGAAATGAAATGACCTTTCTATAACGTGCTCCGGTGTGAAATTAATGAAATATATTTTTTGTGTGTTTTAAACTAAATATTTGGGAACTCGTAAGAAAAGAACCAAATCAAAAGGATGACCTTAGAGTAAAATTATTGTGTGGTTTACACTTATGTTTGATCACCTTCATAGCTTAGAAAACTAAAATTTAAAGGATGATCTTAGTTGTTTTAATACTTTTTGGCACCTTTTAGCTTAGAGGAAATAAGATCACAAATCCATGTTACTATTATGACAATAGTTAAAAGGTATAGTGTCACTTTTATGGCACGAAGGATGTAACGTTTTAGCAATGTAATTATGTGGCTGAATCAGAGAACTAAGCTACTTTGGAGGGGCTAAACAATATAAGTACATGGGATTATAGGGGCAATTAGGGAATGCAGTAATGCGACATTAAGAGGTTAACTCGTGGATGAAATTTGTAATGAACTCTTTGTCATTGAAATTTTATTCTTGAGATGTCAATTTAGAAATAAAGTGATAGTTTTTCTTATAACTTAATTAGGCTTTCTTATGTTGTTGAAAACTGAATATGATTTTCTCCATGTGAGATCAAGCATTCGTGAACAAAATAAATTCTTAAATGGAAAATGAAACTCATGACGTGTAAATGTTAAAATCAATATAACAAATTATTGAAAGTTTTTTCTACAAAAAGGGAAATAAAAGTACTCTAACAAGTAGGAGTAAATAAAAAGGAAACTTGAATTTTACTCCTATCAAATCTTAATATTTCTTCCATTTGGACTTCATGTTATTTTACCTTGTGTAATGAAAGTAAAATAAAATGTCAAGTAAACATGATTTTTGAGAAATGGATTCCTAGATTAAGAATGAGTATTAGGAGACTCGTATGTATGTAAAATATTTCTAACTAATAATTGAGTTATGGAAAATAATTGCAGTAGAGAATGAAACCAATTAAAGTGTACTCCTTATAAGATAAATGTTTTTTTTATCATTAAAGCAGGTTGAAGGGACCCATACCCTGTACATGAAGCTGAGGTTAAATCCTCATATTTACAATCTCATAGGCTTACATATATTAAAAAAACTATATATTAAGCATACAAATCATATGGGCTTTTCAAACCCCAGATGATACTTACTACAAAAAAGCTATTTCCCACCATGGGTCAGGAAATAGTCCTCGATATTATCCATGCGACTTTTTTTACCTTTCCTTTTCTTTACCTTATGCCACCTACCATTTTCTGATGAAATCACTAGCATGAGATCATTTGGATTTGTTGCAGCCTCCTGGGGTAAGGATTCCTGATCGGAATCCGATTTGTTAGGGGAGTGTCCTCTTTTCATTTCGCTTACAAAAATAGCCCCCTGAGATTCCTTCGATGTATCCAACTCCCCTTTTTTCATGCTTACTTATGCCTTATCTTCTGTATTGGATTTACTGGGCTCTTCCTTGAACAATGTAGCAGACACTAAATCCATATCAAGATATGCCCATCCTCCAGAAGAATCTGAACCACCCTTTTTTGTTGGTTTTTTATTCTAAGGACAAGATGCTTGCAAATGCTCTGGATTTCTATAAATTCTACATCGGAATGTTGTATTTTCATAATATAAAGGTTAGGAACGCTAAAAATTTCCAAATTTCAAATTGATTCGATCTAGCAAACCCTTGCTCAAATCGACCTCCACACATATGCGAGCCTAGAAACACAGACGTGAATGATTTCTGTCCATATCTTCTTTTATAAAATTGCCTAAGACATTTCCAATATCCTCCAGTGCATACCAAAGATGTAAAGGAAGGTTGGGAATTCTAACCCAAACTTATGTTTTGGAAATCGAAAGAGTGTTTAAATTAAAATCTGGGAACCATGGGGTCAAAAATAAGCCCGCATTACCCCATAACCATGGTCCTGATAGGAATCGCTAGTAGTCCTTTGCCTCTATAAAATGCACCAGAAAAAAGCCTTTGGTGTAGAGAAATTTCACACTTGTCTGTCCAGTTTTGGAAAATCCACTAGTATAAGGTAGAAGAGGAAGGCCATAGCCCATTTAATCGGCCAATTATGGCATCCTGAGATAGGATTTGATAATATTACTCTACCTCTTGGTTTTTAATGACCAGAGATGGAATTTCTTCTACAAGATCCACCAAATATGCCTAACCACTAGGGATATAACCACCATTTTCCCCAAGAGCATCCTTAAATGAAAACAAAGGGTCATAACCCCTACTTCCCTAAGCTCCTCCCCCCATGTTTCTATTTGTAGCTCCTCTCGAAACACCACCAACCGTCGTCTTAGGTTTCTTACTACTAGTAGGTGGGTAAGGGCAATGATTTTTCCTAGCCCCAAGTTTTGTCTCCCTTCCCACGGAAGTACAAATCCCTTCTATGGCACCTCCTGATCCGATTCCATGCCTTGTAATCTACCTCGAATTCCTTCTCTCATCACTGCTGGATTGATTCACATTAGCAATTTTTTTTTTGCCTTTACCAAATTAGTCTCCATTCACCACCCAATTAGAGTGCTCTTATAAGATAAATGTTAAATGAAATCAAGAATATGAAGATTTGAGAACAAGAATGCATTCCCTTGTATGTTAAATGTGTTTATAAAGAAATGTTGTAAAATAAAGTAATTTCAATGGTAATCAATATATAATGAAGAAAATGATGTGCATTGTGGAACAATTCTATCCTTAAGTTCTTATTGTGCCTGAGTCATTCTATTGTGTTCATTCTTTTGAGTAAGTGTGGCACTAGTGTGCATCTTGTGTTATCATGTTGTATGTATATTCTTCTTCTTGGAGTGAGTTTGTATCTTTTTTAATAGAGGGATACTTGGGCCATGTCAAAGTTGATGTGGCATGTTTCGTTTTGGAGGAACCAAAGGCTAGCCAAGATTCCTTATTGGAGCAATAAGGGGTAGTTTTAATGATGAACTCTCCCCCATTGCAAGCCTCGTAGGTAGAATTGGTAGTGTGTGTCATATTTACTTATGGTTTCGATCAGTTTCTCATCTTGTTGTATATATGGGTCCATGTTTGTGTAAGCATCTCATGTGATATTGAGTTATTCTAAGTGAACATAAGTGGTGTCTTATAACAAGTAATGAAAATTATTTATCCTAGATTATTTTTGTTTTGTGTTTTGTCCCTTCATGTGTGGGTGTCACACATGTGAACCAAATAAAAAATAAAAAAGCTAAAAATTAACCTCTTATTACAATGATAACCACTTGGAGCCTTCCCACTAGAACAAAACCCAAGATATTTTGAATGAAAACCATATTTCTAAGAACCCTTCTGTGTGCATAGTCAAAAATCTGTCTTTGTGGTAGCATGACGACCCAATCTCTCTCACACAAATGCATCTTATATATGAAAAAATTGTTGTTAATGAGGCATGGGTATGTTGTCCTAGTCGCTGCTCCAATCAATCTTCCACCCATCCCAATACAAGTGGCATAAAAAATAAACCCAATCATGTATTGTCATTACTGAAGAACTGTGCCATTGAAAATGAACAAAATCCTTGTATTGTTGTATCTGAAGAATTATTGTAAACAACATCCTAGCTTCACGACTCTCCTACATCCAATGGTCTGGCATGGCCCAAATGTAATTACCAACATTGATCTCAACATTATAACTCTTTCCTAGTTATAAATAATGCATATCAACATAAAATACCCTTACACCATTTTTTTAAATTTAGAAGAACATGTAAGAAAATAATATTACTTTTAAAATCAAGAGCACATTACCATAAGAATAAAAAAATTTCAACATGTTGGAATATCTATTTGATTAATCTACTTTTAACATATTCATTTAAATAGTGAGATCCAATATATACATATTCAATATTTCAAATACTTAAGGATTTTTATTGTATGGTTATGGAAAATTAAAAAAATTAAGTTTGTTGTTCTTACCTCTTACTATCTTTATGCTGTCAAATCTAATAAATAAAAATGCCGTTATACATAATATTCAAAATTCATTTAAAAAGTGAAATCCAATACAACTAACATAGTCATCTAGTTGAAATGAGTTTTTGATTTTGTATAATCTAATTTAAAATACTTAGGGTTATATTGGCCATTAAATGTGAAAATAACCATGCCATTACAACCTTTTACAACTCCCTAGGATGTCATTGTAGGAATGCCTCTCAACATAGCTAAATAGTCCCATACCATAAATAATATGTTTTTAAAACTTACTATGGTATATGTTTATTATGTTAATAGTATTCGTAAAAACTACCTTATTATTCATGGCATTGTACTGATATATCTTGCATTTTGGTAAAAAGGTAAGGTGTAGACATCCATAGACACAAAACTATGCACATATCATCACTTTACTATGTCATTGATATATTATTATATGCATGAATCCTAAGCAAGAAAAATACACACTGGTGACACTTTCCTTTGTCCTTCTACATTCTTTGATTGGTTTCTATTGTGACTCTCTTCTACATCTCTCAGTTTTGTATGCACTTCTGGTCACGTCACATGGATCCCTATGTGTTTTTCTTCTCACATATGTCATTTTTGGTCTCAGAACACTAGCACCCACTCTAGACACTAGCGCCCAGGCACTCATGTCTCTTTTGGGTGATCATGTCCTCTTTTTTCTCCTTGCATATTTTTGATATGTGTGGTCGACCTTGTTTGTTTTCTTATCCTTATCCAACATTCTTAGTCAGCCTTCGGTGTCATTAGTGTTGAAATTCAAAAAAGGCACCCATATATATACAACATACTAACTATTATTATGGTTGGAAAATCAAGAGGGACTATCACATCTACATATCACTACTACTACTCAAAGGTACTGCATTCTATGTTACATACACTGCATAAGAAGGGAACTGTTGAATTCTATACCACACATCTACATTCTTAAATCAAATATAGCTATAGCCCGCTATCTTGGCACCATTGATGCTAGGGCTAACCTAGGCTAAGGACACCATTTCAATCACAAGCACAAAGAGCTATATGGAGTTTGAGATGTAGTGCAATAATCAGTAATAAGTTTACTCATTGGGTAACCGCTAGGGTTAGTCTGACTTCACCTGTTGCATATTTTATTCAAATCTAATGTGTTTGTGAGATTGTGTGGATAGCTAGGGTTTTTTTTACATGTTATAAGTGTGATATGAGCCCTAACAATAAAAATGGAGTGAAAAAGAATGAATATAAGAGAATACTTTCCGACCCAGAAAAGACCGAATCTTGAGCAGTCACACAGTCACAAGCTCTCAGAATAGTCACCAACACTTGGGCTACTTCTGTCTAGTACACTTCCAAGTTCTTGAGCCCTCAACGATCCATTTAGACATTGTTTCTAGCCAGATCCAACACTCAGATAATCACAATCACTTATATATCAGCTGAGATCATATAAGTAGCTACCTCCTTTGTATTTATCTAGGTTTAATCAATTTTATAAGACATGTAAATTAAACATTGTTGTATGTAATCATCTGAATATCATTTGTTACAATAGTTACTCTGAAATAAGATTTAATTAAAAGTATATTAAATCATTTGGTGAACCCCACTCCTTAACCGACCTCCTTACCCTAGGATCCACATCCCTCATGGCTAAAAAATGACACCTATCCCCAGATCACCATAGTACCTTTATGAACATTCAAACGGTTCTTTCCAACACCTACGAAAAATATGAATTCTGTGCTTTCATCCAAAATATTGAGTATCAACCCCATGTCATCCAAAAAATACTTTCATTTCAAGCATCTGATCCTAATGACCTCCCAAGTCTCGACTCTAACTTTGTCTCCCCCATTCAAAAACTTGATTGATGCATGATTTAAGATTGGATATTGTTGATTAAGATGTTGGATGATTTCTAGGACATTAGGATAAACATGGGACAATTTAATGGGATGAGGAAAGGATTGGTTAAGGTAGGATGTGAGATTTATTTATTAAGGTGTTGGATAGTGTGTGAGACTTTGTGGTCAAAGTGAGATGGTTAACTTTGATGGTTGGGGAATGATGAGATAACTTGGCTGATGGATTTAGAGAAGAGGTAGGGGTTTGAATGTTTGTTTGGAGAGAATGGGGATTGAGGATCAAAGGCCATAGTTGGATAGGATGTGTGGGGGATTAGATTTGAATTAGCATTTTTATTAAGGATGGTGATGGGATTAAGATTTTGGATTGTGTCATTAAGGATGGTTAATTATGATAATGTTTTATTGATTAAAATTTTAAAGAAATAAGATAGTTAAGGGTATTAAAAAACAATCAAAAAATATGTAACACATACCCTAATTAGGCAAGTGGGATTACAATCAAGCTATAGCCCACTTTCAATGCCACACACAAATGATGGTGCCATAATTGGCTCTCCACCTATGTGCCAATTTTGGGCTATCTAGCGAGTGATCTTGGGGAGTGCGTCCTCCTTGCACAATAGCTCAATGTGTGGCCAAGAGTTTTCCTAGTCTAGGATGCATGAGCTCACTATGGGCATCATGATATACCTTGCGGTACATGGGGCCCAAGTTCATGTTGTAAGGATGATGTCTAATGCCTGAGTATTGGGATGTGGAACCCCCTCACTTCATGCCACTCTTAAAGCAAGCAAACACTTAGCTAATAACGACAACTATTCAAGAATTTGTAAACCACGCCAGAACACAAGGTGTGTCTACATGCATGGGGATGAAGCCTATGGTCACGAGACCCCTAGGACTATGGAAAGTATGTGGATATAACTTCCATGACACGTTGCCCCTACAAAAGAAAAATGGGAAGGCTAGTCGCTTTTGATTCTCAAGTTCATCCTAGGACGTGAGAGGAGAGCATACATGGTTTCATCTTTGGGATGAAAAAACAACAAAGGGAAAACAAACAAAAGGATGATAAATTCAAGATAATCAAATGCTAGATGCTAAAATGAAATGAAAAAGATTAATAGTTTGATGATTAGGTCTTTAAGAAGAGGCCCTACAAACCAAGGGTTAGTAGTTTGATTTTTAAACCCAATGTCTTTGACTAAACAAGCTGCAAAATAAGAGGACTAGAATTTTTCAATCCTACAGTCACCAAAAAAGGTTAGATATATATCAAAGTGGATAGAATCTCCCCTTATTTCTGTAATAAACCTGCAAAAATAGAATGCTAAACCTGTAAAAAGTGAGCAAAAATACTTAAAAATAGGGTTAGTCAGTTATTTGTAAGAAAAATCTATGATTCTACAAACGTGGTGATTGACAAAGAAAAGGCACCACTATATCTGCAAAGGATCCTATATATAAAAGTGTCACTATTTCTGCAAATGCACTACTATATCTGCAAAGGCTCTAATATACAAGGGCACCACTATTTCTGCAAACACGTTCTTATTTCTGCAAAAGCACCACTATATTTTTAAAAGTGCTATTATGTTAACAAAAGACAGAAACATGGTCAAAACAAGCAAAAAATTACAATTTTGGGGTTTCAAAGGCCAAAATAAAGGTGTTAAAGTATCTACAAAGGTGCCAAAGTAGAACATAGGCACAAATTCATGTCATAGGTTCCATTTTACACACATAGGAACCATTTTTACACACATATGAACCAATACATAGAGCATAGGCGTTGTTTCATGCTGGAAACAAAATTTGAGCCCAAAAATTACAAATTTGAAGGGGTAAACAAAGGTGAAAATTCCTGAAACTTGGACAACCTATTCAAGAGATCAAATGAGATGGAAAATGATTAAAAAGGGGGGGGGTAAACCCCATGATGGATACCGAAATATACTGCAAGAAATTGATGGATTTGAAAGAGCTGTGCATTAAATGAAAATTGTATAACATCGAAATATAATATATTGATATTAAAAAACCTTCGGGATATCAAATACATAGAGGAAGATTACATATATAGATTTTGATCTCCTTGATTCTAGGATTCAACACTCATCCTACATATCTCTCCTAATCTCCACAATATCTCACTCAAACTCTCATTATTCTCTCACAACAAGCCTTATCTAATTACAACTATTTACATGAGTTAACAACTCATAAATAGTTGTATTACATTACACTATATTATTTATTTCCACACTCATAATAATGTTCACAATATCTGATATTATTCCTAACATTCACCCCCTTAGTGTGAACATGGGACAACATACACACTCTTATCTGCAGTATGCTCTCCTCTATGGAGCATGTCAACTCTGTGACTCATGACCTTGATACTAATGAAGGTTTTTTAATATCAATATATTATATTTCAGTGTTATACAATTTTCATTTAATGTAAAGCTCTTTCAAATCCATCATCTGGCATCACAGTGGGTTCAATATTTTGTCATGAGAATCTATTGCGAGGATTCTACACAAGGTCGCAACATGCATAGGGTTGTTGTTGGATTTTATTTAGGCCTGAAGTGAAAAGGTTTATTACACCGACTGTCACACATGCAACATGTATCTGTGATCAGATATCTCTACGTGCAGCTGTTGTTTTCTTTCAAACTTGACATCCATATCTATTGTCGACATAACACATGCATCTTGTGAGGTCACCATATACCCACGTCCATTGAACAACATTATTTTTCTATTTCCTTTCTCGCTGTAAGCTATATATATCCTTCACTAGATCCACAGCAATAGAGCGATTGGATATGTGACACTTATATGGTAAATATTCAGATCTAGTATTACCTGTGTTTTGAAAATTTCTATTTTGACATGGATCAAGGAAGAAATGGAGAAATTTTCAAATAAAGACATGTAGGTTTGCTACTTGAAGCTTAACGCAGGTTATTAAAATTGCGATATCTTTCGCGTTTCTTAATGAAAGAGCTTTGCATTAAATGAAAAATGTATAACATCGAAATATAATATATTGATATTAAACAACCTTCGGGATATCAAATACATAGAGGAAGATTACATATATAGATTTTGATCTCCTTGATTCTAGGAGTCAACACTCATCCCACATATCTCTCCTAATCTCCACAATATCTCACTCAAACTCTGAATCCCATTATTCTCTCACAACAAGCCTTATCTAATTACAACTATTTACATGAGTTAATAGTTGTATTACATTACATTATATTATTTATTTCCACACTCATAATAATGTTCACAATATCTAATATTATTCCTAAAAAAAATATTAGATGAAAGTTAGAAACCAAAAACAAACCAATTGATTCCTAAATCTAGTCTTCTTGAACAAAACCTCAGATAGAGCAATGGATTGAAAGGAGAGAGAATATAATACATGCACTTACCTACAAGTTGCGAATATCCTCCTTTTATGTGTTAGATTTTCTCTTGGATTTTCGATGATTGCTTCAGATTTTGGAGACATTTGGGCAACACCTCCCCTTTGCTTGTGTTAGATGATTACTTGATAAAAATGATGATGGATTGATTGTTGATAGATTAAAGATAAATGATGGATTGATTGAGTGCTAAGATGATAAAATGGATGGATTGAATGACTTGCTAAGTAGCTCTCATGGAGGAGGAAAGCTCAATTTATAGTTTGTGGGTGGAGGATTCAATGGCTAAGATGAAACCATGTTGGATTTGGATCAAGGGTGGATAATGCATGTGAGGATTGGAGGATTCTAGAGTGGAAGACTCTCAAATTTGAATTCAAATTTCATGGAGGGAAAAAGCTTCCATTTAATTAAAAATTCAATAGAAGGAGAAAGTTAGAGCGGCTTGTAGAAATAGAAGCCTCTATATTTAGAGGTGGAGCATGTGATTAGGATTAGAATTAGATTAGGTTAATAAATGATGATTAGGGATGAGGTTACATGGAAAGGCTAGGTGTAGGGTTGTGTAGGGTAGGTGGTAGGTGAGATGTAGGAATATTAAATTCCTAAAAATGTTAATGAAGGATTAAAATAGGATAATATGATATAATAAGCAAAGTAAAGTGATTAATGATAAAATGGGATAAAATGATGAATGTAAATGATTAATGAAATCATAGGATAAATGATCATTGATAAAGGGTAAATAAGATCAAATGGGTTAATAATAATAATTATTCATGTGATCAATTATTATATGGATGATTTTGGGATATTTATGGGAAGGATTAGTCATAATTAAGTATGCTGACATTTTAGATGTCTATAGATATTCAAATGAAATTCCAATTCAACCCAACAATTAATGCTACAAAATTATTTATGCATCATCACAAAATTTAACAATCAACATTATCTATCAAATCAACAATACCAACAATGTATATAGAATAAACAAAATCTACAATCACTACCATTGCAACAAACAATCATAACATAGTACACAATAGACATTAACACCAAATAAGCCATCAATATGCTTCTATATATATCTATAATCCATAATCAAGGTCACAAAATACAATCGCTAGGGGCTAAGCCCACATGCATCAATACATCCTATATAATACATCATATGTCCTCCTCACTATGACTATCTATAATTGTGGGAGCTCTAGAACTCTAGGCTTCACCACTAACCCTACGTCGTTAATCTAGGGATCTATGTCTCTTCATATGGCTCCATAATATGGAATTACCTTTGAGTTTCTCTGCAAATCAACATTGGAGCTCCACATATCATGTAAACACGTTCTGGGCTAGGCTACACCCTCCCACAACCTATATCACCTACTCTACCTTTGTGCGAGCCTTGTCACGCTCACTCAACAAAACTATACATATGTCCTCCGCTATCGCCATAGGCTCAAAAAAATGGGCATGCTCCTCTGCAATCACATCCACTCGCTCTAACATACCTCCATTCACAATTATGTCTAGTGGCACGTTCCTAGTCAACGTGCATATGGAGGTATCCATGATCAATGTCTAGTAAGCATCACCTACAAGCAAATGATAAACACCTCATATTAATTACACATCGTCGTATTCATCAACCAAATTAACAAATAAACCAATAATAATGTACGATACTTACGCTCTTCTCACACCGATGTTTCATTATCTACCTTAGGAGCGGGTACCTAACCCTTGAATCCTCCACATGCTAGCTCACTTGCCACATATATAACCACTACAAATAACAACACCCATCAGTGTATCACCCACAACTGACTATATGCCTTGGTACACCCTGTGTCATCCACCTATATTGGCCCTATGGCCGAATCTATTTCATTTGGACCTGGGGGCACTAATTGTGCTTCTATGGGGCCTAGCCTCCACCCTAAAAACTTCACTTCACTGGTAGATCGACACTATATACATGGCTCTAATAGCACATCCTAGGCCATACTTAACTGTTAGGATACCTACTCACCTTGGAATAGCTTTGTGACTCTTTCAAACCAGTCCTCCAGCCATATGGTGCGCTGAATGCACTGCGACTCAATTTCATTCTCTACCCATCCTCTGTAACCTCTATAAGGCCTCTAGATAATCATCTCAGGGCCCACATGATCCACCATCAATTTGTATGTGGTCATGTCCATCCTTCTACTATAGGTCCCCACCCATCTCAATGTAAATATCTTTGGCCGAGCCCAGTCGGCTCATGGCCCACTGAGTGGCTTCACTATCACTATATGCTTGTAAGCCCATATATGTAAGAGAGTGGTCTCTCTTTTCCCACCACCATGGTCCTCCTAAGCAAATATGTAAAAATCCATGTATAAATGGGCCAACACATATCATTCCCATGCATATCATGTGCCATGCCCCTTTATACTCTGAAAAAATCATGCATCCTATACAGAATGCTAAACCCATCACCCACCACAATCACTGATAAAGCTAGTAGAACTATAATAAATTTCCACAATCATAGAACCCCAAGCTTCACAATCACATACAAACTAATATATGTCTCGACATGCATTCGAGACCTTGTAATATATCACCGTGTTGCCCTCTTCTAGCTACATGCATCTACTACTACCATAATGTACCCTCTCTTTGAAAATAGGTAACCTCAATATCCTATACATATCCTCCAATGTCACCCTCATCTCTCCTATCGAAAACCAAAAAGTGCAAGTATCTGCATGCTACCTCTCGTACAATGTTGTCAACAATGCCATATTGTGGGGTAACTCCCCCAATTTAGTGATGTGCCACAAGTTGTCATTGTCCAATACATCCCACTCATCACCAATCAGTCCCAATCGAAGCAATGTGCTCAAATGATGTCCCACACAAAACTCCTTCAAGTGCATATCTCTCTACATAACATAAAAAAGAAACAAAACACATTATTAGCACACATCCAAGTTTCAAAATCAATCATAACAACATCAAAATAAACTAAATTAACCAAATAATACAAAAAATTAGCCCCTGGACACTAGCACCCAGGAGCTGGACACTAGCATCCCATGATAGGTTAGTAGCGCAAGGATCTAGGTGCTAGTGTCCTAATGGAAAAAAATTCACTTTCCTTTTTCGTTTCGGTTGAAAACTCCAAATTTTACAAAATATATCCAATTTCGTTAAAAATGATAAAAATAAACATATTTGAAAAAGCTTTCCATATTTGATCATACATACAAGGTCCTCGATTGTCTGTATAGCCACGAATGCCATCACCCTCTCGAACCTCGTCAGAATAACCTCCCTGACATGTGGCATCTTCACAACTCATAGCTCAAATCACACTTACTCTCAGTAAAATGAAATTACTATTCACCTTTTTCATATTAACTATATATAATAATTCAATTTTACTCTACATTATAGTCACTACTTTCTACCATTCTTGCAACTAATATAAGCACACCATTCTGCTCATATCTTGAACTTTGTTACTATGGTTTTCTCCCTATTTGTGGCATCTAGATCAAGGTCTCAACTAGTACCGTACTATAAAATTCCAAACATTCTATATTCAATACCGACAAATGAACTACAATCCTTAACAACCTTGCTTTCGGCTTAATACTTGTTTCTCCACCCCTCACCCTTTTTTCCAAAAGGGGGGCATATAATTGAGATCATCTTATAATACCTCTCAGGATACAACATAATCAATAGACACTCCTAATATGTTACAATCATTTTTTCTCTAATCCCATTCAAATACCGTTACATTTATTCTATAAAATAATCGATACTTTTACTATTTCAAATCCATTCCCCCAAATGACCTAATCTATGGGAAAAATATATATATATATTTGTGAATTATTTCCAAATACATTTTATACAATCAATTCGTATCATTCAAACAAATCAATCAATATAATAAACCTAGTTACTATCATTTCTAGATGACCTAACTTGGGAGCCACATTACATCACCATTCCTTCCAAATTACTTAACTTGGGATCCATATAATACTATTCAAATCAAAACACCTATTATTGTAGGAGTAGGGGAAATGATATTTCATTGCATTTCCTGTACTACTCCTATATTGGTTATTTAATCGCGACTGTAGACATCTAAAATTTTTACTAACTCATTTAGCAAATAACATGCTATTTTTACAATATTAATCCCTTTTCTATCACTAACCATATAATAATTAATCATAAAATTAATTATTTTTATCCCTATTATCATACCTTAATAACTTTTATTATTCATTCCATAATCCCATCTCATCTTTAGTCATATTAATACATCATTAATATATCATCAACCCACTAACTAATCTCTATTAACCATTTTCTAGGAATTTAAAATTACCACCCACCTACCATCTACTCCATGCCTACTCTACACCTAGCCTCTCCATCTAATCACTCCACTAAACACAATTTATTTCACCTAACCATAAGCTAAATGATCTTTCAAATCTATAGGCTTCTATTTCTATAAGCATCTCAATTTTTCCCTCTACTATATTCAAAAATTAAAATATTTTCCCTCCTCCATTGAATTATATAAATCTAGATCCTTCCTCATTCTCATCCATTTTCAACCATTGATCTACCATTTACATGGCAAGATCTCAACCCTCCATTTTTCCCTCCTCTAACTATAAATAGTAGTTTCACCCTCCATGCACACCACTTTGGAAAATTGCAAGTATATAATGCCAAAATACTAACCCAAGTTCTTAATAACCATAACATTCTATCAAGCAAAGATCATCATTTATCAAGGGGAAGTGATACCAAATTTATCCCACAAAATGTGAAGCATTCCAACATTCCATCTAAGAGAACATCCAACAAATCAAAGGAGGAGATTTATGATCATGTAGGTAAGTGCAAGTACTATATTCTTCTTCCTTTTTATCTATTACTCTATCTAAGGTAGATAATACATTGTGTTAGCTTAGAATTGATTTGGTTTAAAATCCATCTCATGCTTGAATACTAACACACTTTTTGTCTACAATGACAAACAAATTTCAACAAGAGAAAAATGGTAAAAAAATCGGTCCTTATCCATCTACAGTGGTTGGAATTTTTGGGGAAGCGCTAATGGAAGGAGGGAAAAACATACCTCTCTCCCCAACACTCTTCCTCTAGTGGCATGATGCTAAAATCATTCACTTATCAACAAATTGATTTGGGAATTGATCACTCCCTACCTCTTCTACCATCTCTGGAAAAATATGAAATCTCAAATATCATCACAACTATTTCTCCAAGTCGCTCCTTGCGAAGGTTTGTTATCTCTTCCTACGCCACATGGATCAAAAATCTAATCTATCTTTCACCACACTAAAATTTTCTATGTTCTATTCATACTCTACAATATGAATTCCCCTGACCATATATAGGTATGTTTATTACTTCCTTTACGCTTCTTGAATTTCCTCCAAATAACATAAAGGGGAGGTAAATGTAGACACAAAACTATGCATGTATAATCACTTTACTATGTCATCAGTATGTTTTTATATGCATGAATCCTAAGTAATAAAAGTACACACTGGTGACACTTTCCCTTATCCCTCTACATTCTTTGATTGGTTTCTATTGTAACTCTCTTTTATATCTCTTAGTTCTGTATATGAACTTTTGGTTAGGTTACATATATCCCTGTATGTTTGTCTTGTCACATCTGTCATTTTTGGTCTTGGGACACTAGCGCCCAGGCATTCGTGTCCCTTCCGAAAGCTCTTGTCCTTCTTGTTCTCCTTGTAGATTTTTTATATTTGTGGTCATCCTTGTTTCTTTTCTTATCCTTAGCCCACATTTTAGTCAGCTTTCAGTGTCACTAGTCTCACAATTCAAGAAAGGGAATCATATATATATATATATATATATATATATATATACAACACAATAACTATTAATTTTGCTCAAAAATCAAGGACTATCACATCTACATATTACTACTACTACTCAATGGGACTGCATACACTACATAGGAAGGGAAGTACTAAATTCCATACCACACATCTACATTCTTATATCAAAGCTAGTTATAGCCCTTCATCTTGGCATCATTGGCATGAGGGAAATCCTAGGTTAAGGAAACCATTTCACTCACAAGCACAAATAACTACATGGTGTCTAAGATGGAGTGTAGTGCTCGGTAATAAGTTTACTCATCGGGTGATAGCCAGGGTCAGTCTAACTTTACATGTTGTATATTTTATTTAGATCTAATGTGTTTGTGAGCTTGTGTAGATAGCTATGGTTTTTTATAGGTTACAAGTGCGATAGGAACCCTAACAAAAAAACCAGAGTGACAAAGAATGATCCAAATTAGTAAAGACCAAATCTTTAGTAGTCACACAGTTACAAGCACCTAGAATAGTCATGAATGCCTGGGGCACTTCTGCCCTCCTGCGGGCACTCCTGTCTAGTACAATCCCGATTTCCTGATCCCACAGAGAGCCATTTAGACACTGTTTCTAGCCAGATATAGTACTCAAAAAGTCATGATCACTTCCAGATTGGTCGAGATCATATAAGTCTCCATCTCCTTTGTATTTATCTAGGGTTAATCAATTTTAGAAGATTTGTATATTGGATATTATTGTATGTAATCAATTGAATATCATTTTTTATAATAGTTACTTTGAAATAAGATTTAATTCAAATTATATTAAATCAACATCTAACAGAGCCTTTAAGCTTAAGTGTTTTATCAAAAAATTTGAGGTTTTATGTTGTCTATTTTTCTCTCTAGTTGAAATAAGTTTTAGAGAAGAGTTGAAACATGTTTTGAAATTTATGTATTGAGGGTATTGTTTCTTTATTTTGTGGTTCATCCCAATGTATAGATTTGTAGTGATTAAACTGTTAGAGGCCATGATATTTCACTTATCCTTGTTAGGACGAGGGGATAAAACATTTATCAACATTATTAAATACTAAGTAAACATCAATTAATAAATACAAACATGAATGACAAGGTAAAGTAAATAACACAGTGACACCGCCCATGTAACATGGAAAACCCCCAATGGGGTAAAAAACCATGGAAATAATTATTTCCACTATATGAGAAACTATTACAACTAGTGTAGTAAAAACTCCCTCCTCACTTCTACTCCATATTTTTTACCAGGATCACTCGATATTCAATATCTCATGAATATGACTTATGGTCATATTTAAATAACATGAAGGGTTATGACCTTCTTAAGTGATGAGGCACACCTATCCGATTAATGTTAGCTAATTTAATAGCTAACCACCTAATATAAAGTTTATATTTAAATAATAAGAATATAAGTTATTCTATATTATTTAAATATAAAATAAATATCATGATTCACTTAATATTATAGTTCTAACACCCCCTTAATATTAAGCTGGGATCCATATGCCAACATTACTTGTTTATACAACAGGATTTAAAAATCCATAAACCCTAAAGGTTTAGGTTAGCATATGCATTTTTAAAGGAATTATAACACCTTCACCATGCTCAACTTACCTTTTAGTACAAAAGGATTCAGAATCCATAAATCAAAAATATGAGTTAGGGTAAACATGATTTGTGAGACTAAAGCCCAAAGTTTCTCATGGAAAAATTCTTATACCGCATATCTAGGAGCCGTCTATAACAAAAGGACCTCCTTTACAAATAGATGTATACATTGGACTATATTTTCCATAAACTCTATCAATTTACTATAAACTCTATCAATTTATATAGATCATAGAAGATATATTTTTAGAATACTTTAAACCAGAATAGAAGTATAGAGGAGGAGGAGTCAACAACCAACCAGTCGTTAGGAGGTGGCATTTCCATACACACTCCCCCTCAATGGCAACTTTGAAAGGCCAAGTGTTGCACAAAACTTGCAGAAGTTCGCAACACACAATGGCTTCGTAAACATGTCTGGAACTTGATCTTCAGTCAGGTAGTACTCGAGATCTATATCACCGCAGAGAACCTTCTCTCAAATAAATTGCATATGTATCTCGATATGATTTGTCCTTTGATGATGAACTGAATTTTTAGCAAGAACAATGGAACTCTGGATATCATACAAAAGAGGAGTACTTCCTTTAGCTTCCTTGTGCATCTCTTCCAATAGCCATTTCAGCCACATGGATTCTTTTTCTGCTTCCATTGCCCTTCTATCTTCTACCTTAGTAAAAGAAATGGAAACTGTTGGCTTCTTTTTATTGCTCCAATTAATGACACCTGCACCAAACTTGAATACATATCTAATTGTAGAATTGAGATCTATCACATCACTAACATGGTCAGAATCACAATATCCATATAAATATGCATTGTTAGAAGAAATATAATGTAAACCAAAATGAATTATTTTCTTAATATAACACAAAATTATTTTTGCTAACTTCTAGTGACCCTGATAAGGATCCTGCATAAACCTTGAAGAAATCCCTACTGCATAAGTAATGCAAGGTCTAGTAATAGTTAGATAAATCTAACTACCTATAAGTTATTTTTTTAAAGTAGAATTAGTTTTTTCACATGCAGGTTTAGGATCAAGTTTACATCCAATTTCTATAGGAATAACAACCGATTTACAATCAAACATATTCAATATTTTTAGTAAATTAGTTACATAATGTGATTGAGATAATATAATAAAATTTTTATTCTTAACTATAGCCATGCCCAAAAAATGATGCAATAACCCCAAGTTTGTCATCTCAAAATATTGGATTAATTTTCTTAATTAAACTATTAGAATTACTAGTGATAAGTAAATCATCAACAAACAATACAATGAGAATGATATCATTTTATTCAACTTTAACAAATAAATCATTGTCAAACAAATAGTTTGAAAAACCAAATTTATTGAAAAAATTGTTAATCATGGAATACCAAGCTCTAGAGCTTGTTTTAAACCATATAAATATTTTTCAATTTACAAACATACATTTATTTACATGGTTCTTCAAAGCCTTTAGGTTGGGTCATATAAATTTATTCTTTTAAATCACCATTTAGAAAGGCATTTTTGACATCCATTTGATGGATTTCCCAACCATATTGAGCAACTAAGGAAATCAAAATCCGTATTGTGCTCATTTTTGCAACTGGTGCAAAAGTTTCTACATAGTTGATACCGAGTTTTTGAGTGAACCCTCGAGATACTAATCTGGCTTTGAATTTATCTATACTACCATCTGCTTTATATTTAATCTTGTATAGCCATCTAGATCCAACTATAATTCATTTTTTAGGAGGGACTAACTCCCAAGTTTCATTTTTTTATCAAGTCAATATATTCAAATTTCATAGAATCTATCCATCTTTTGTCAGAAGAAGCTTCTTCGAAAGATTGGGGTCCAAGTTCATACAATGTCATTAAGGCATGATATGTATGATAACTTTTAGTCATTTTCTGAAGCTGTCTAAGATTAGAGTCTTGAATAATAGACTCAACCCATCTAGGTCTTTTAGTTACAAAGGAACTAGGAACAATCTCATTTTCAACTATAGGTTCAATAATAGTTTCTTCATCACATACATTATTTTTCCAATTTTCAATTTCAAATTAATTTTCATTAGAATCATCACAAATAACAGAAAATGATGAAGAAGAAGAACAAAAAGGTTTTTCCAAAATTTTAACATTCCTATTTTCTATAGCTTATTTTTTTATGGATCAAATATCCAAATACCTTTAGTTTTTACACCATATCCTAAAAAAGATACAAGGAAAAGAGGTTTGATCAAGCTTCTTCCATTTTCATTTTAGAATGAAGAGGGAAGCAAGGCTTGTTGATGCAGAATCACAGCACCCCTGGATGCAGATCAGGCTTCTAGGTTGATCACTCAGGCATCCAGTGTGATTGCACAACATGGAAACCTCTCTCCAAGCGTGGGACTTGTGAAACTGAGAGAGGAATCTCCAGAGAAGGCTGGTTCCTGCTCCTAAACTACCTGCCACAAGCTATTCCAGTGCAGGCAAGCTAATCTAATCCTAATCTAACCATGCCAAGGAGACAAAGAGAGAGAGAGAGAAAGGAAAAGAACAAAAGCCTACACTAAAACGGTGATACACCAGAGAAGGAGAATGTTGGGCATCTATCAAAACTGCCATGGGACAAAGAGAGGTGACCAATGGGAAGGATGGACAGATGCATCACAGGCCCAAGGATAGATTTCACACAGAAAATGTCCCAAAACTCCATGAACACAGCTCCAAACCTGCAATGAACATTCAAACATGCACAAATACCTGCAATGAAGAGAGGCAAGAAGAGAAAGAAACAAAAATGAGCAAGGATGGACAGATGCATCACAAAACACGTTTTGTTGCTCCAGAAGTTTGCACAGAACATCATTTCAATAGTAAAAGGCAAAAAACACCATTACAGAGCAAGGGAGGAGGTTCAAACTCCATTTTCAACCCTAGAGAAGAAAAGAAGGGAGGGCAGAGTAGAAAAGATGAACAACTTGTTATGTCTCTTTTAAAATGAGCCAAATCTGGCTTTATACAATGCATGGGTCGAGCCCAGGAGACAGAAAACATAGGAAAACATGTAAGCAGCCCAACCATTGACCAAAACGCATTCTTCATTAAAATCGGTGGTTGAGACATCACTTATGGCCATGCTGAAGAAGAATGCGACCCATGTGCATTAAAACTGGTTGTTGAAACGTCACTTCTGGCCATGATCACGCGTCAGAGCCGTTTCTCGATTTTCTCCCTCTAGACTGCACCAAAATGGAAGATTGACCCTGGAATCATGTAGAGAATTTCACCAGCTTTCCGTTGATATAAAGAACGTGCAAATCTGAGTTCTGGATTGAAAGTTATGGCGATCTGAAGATTTAGGGCACAAAACAGGCGAAAACGTGTTTTGAAATCTTTCCCGCACTCTGCCACCTAGATGACACGTGGCACGCATTGATTGGTCGCGTGATTCTCTCTCCTCTGCCTTTCGGCGGGCTTTCTTTTGAAATTTCCAAGTTTTCCTTTGTTTCGGGTTCGGAAGTGTGACTTGCATTTGCATCGGGTTTGGGAGGTGGCTCAACATGTTTTCCTCCCATGCTTTTCCGACTTGTTTCCCCGACTCCAAGACCCGATTTCCTTTGTGTCGGGCTTTCCAACCCCTCCAACACATTTCTTCCTTGGTCGGGTTTTCCAACCCTTCCGGCATGATTTTTTCCTTGTGGGCCCTAGCTTGGACATGTGGCACTATCCCATTGGTTCGGGTCAGTGCCTGAGACCTCGCCCTTTGACTTTTAGACTTTTCTCCTTGTGACATGTGTCATGATTTGGTTGGCTCGCGGGTTTGCCAGATTTTTCGCGTCCACCGCGTCCATTTGTCCCGGATGTCCCAGTGCGAACTTTCTCTGTTTCGGGCGAACCGGCCGGTTCGCGTCATCACGGCCCAAATGTCCCAATTGCTTCCGGACTGTTTGTTCTTATTTCGGCCGATCCGGCCGGTTCGCGTACTTCACGTACTCTTGTCCTGAACTGTCCCTCTCAGCAGTTAGTCGTTTTTCTTCCTCTTTCGGCCGGATCGACTTCTTGCGCCCGCCGCGTACTTCTGTCCCAGATGTCCCTTTGCTTCACGGGCCACCTGGAGGCTTTTCGGCCGATCCACGCCTAGATGTCCCAAATGTCCCAACTGCCCCTAGGACTAGGAATTAGTCATTTTTTATGATTTTTCCTGGATCAATCTACATGCTTGGAACTACAAAACTCTGATGCATGTTATCAAAATTTACCCTGGGGGGGGGGAATTTTGACAACAAGGCTACTGAAGATTCTCAAATGAGACACACTTAGTTTTTGATTTGACCACTTTGTCAGACGAGTGGAATTTAATAAGGCTTTAGTGGGAACTCTATTCAAGATATGAACAACAATGTTCATTGCTTCAGCCCAGAGGAATTTAGGAACTTGAGCTAAATGCATCATGGTCCTAGCCATTTCTAGAATGGTACGGTTTTTCCTTTCTGAAATCCCATTTTGTTGAGGGGAATAAGGAGTAGTCAGTTCCCTTTGAATGCCACATTCGACACAAAATGAGTCAAATGCTTGATTGATATATTATCTCCAATTATCAGTCCTAAGCCTCTTAATTTTATAACTAGAAGAGTTTTCTTTTAAAGCTTTAAATTCTTTAAATTTTAATAAGACATTAGATTTATTTTTAATGAATTAAGACCAAATCATATGAGAGAAATTATCAATAAATATGACAACATACAGAGAACCCTTTAGATATGGAACTTCTAGGGGTCCTCGAACATCACTATGGATAAGTTCTAAATATTTAGAAGATTTAACATCATGATGACTGTGAAAGGGGTAGTAGGTTACTTACCACGAAAGCATCCTTCACACGTTTCATTATTTTGGGAAATAGGTGGCAGACTAGTCACTAGGTTTAGTCGATACATGTTGTACATGCTCCTAAAATTGACATGACCTAGTCTCTCTTGCCATAATTGCATGACACTTCTTTGAGTTGTTAAACAAGAACCAGAAGGAAATCCATTAAACAAATACAAACCATCTCTTTGAATCCCTTTTTGTTTTATTAAGGGCAAATAGTTTTGAAGGGACTATACCCTGCATACTAAAGGGCTCAAAAGCTAGATAGTCAAAATGAGAGATACATCCCAGAGAAGGGCAAAATGGCCAACCAAAGAGGGCTCAACAGCCAAGTAAGACAATACAAGTGAAGAAAGGATCTAAACGAATGATGATCCCAAAAGAAGCCAAAGAGAACAAAAAGCAACAAAAAGAGAAGCATCATAAAAAACTCCGTTAAAAAACAGTGCCTGAACCGCTAGATAACAGCAACGTCGCAGCCAAAAAGCAGCCACACAGCAACCCGTTACTTTATTGCCCTGTCAATCTTGGTCTTGATGGCCTGCAATGACATGAAGAAGGCAATGGTAGTGGCCTGAGAGGAGTCAGTCACATCAGCCTGGGAAATTGCCATATCTCTTTTCTCTTTAGGTCCCCAGGTGTCCTCACTAACCCCACTTAAAGTGCAGACACTATGCACATGCCGCTCAATGAAATTATATATGCTTTTAAGGGCAGATAATATGCAGTCATTGTGGATTTTAGCATTGCCCATTCTGCCATCTAGGGACTGTAACTTCTTGAAGACCTCAACAATAACCCCCTCATCATCATCACTTTGAAGAATACCTTTACCCTTAGCTCTTTCCATATTTTTTATAGTCCCTTTTAGCTCTTGTATCTCCTTCTCTAACCTGTCCACTCTGTCCATCAAGCCCTCCTCCTTGGGCTCCTCCATTGGAATACTGATATGCAGGAGGTTCTCAGCAAGTTCCAGGTCTTTATGGCTTCTTAGGACCCATTGGGAAGGAGGGATTTTATCTTTTATGTTCTTGCTTTTCTTGCTGGAAGCAGCAATTTCAAGCTTCCTTTTCAGCAGGGAGGGAGTGGAAGCGGTGCGAGTAGAAGGAGGAATGGAGGAGGAAGGTGGGGTAGGATTCAAGGGGGGGCAGCTAGAACAATGGTGATGGATCAGGAGGATAAGTCCCTGATGCAAAGGGACAGCCCTAGAGTGGCTCTGAACTTCCCTTATTGATTTCTCCAATGAGTTAATCAAATAGTGAGGAAAGCTAATGGTGATATTTCTACGAAAGTGATTTAGAAATATCAAATGCTTTTGAGGTATTGTCACAAATCTACCTTCAACAGTGACATACCTAACCACCATCTTGGCCAGCTCAGCAAAAGGTTCAGGGATCAACGCCACCTTGATGCCAGCAGTCACGAATTCAAGATTCTCACCGTCGTCCAGGAACTTCTTGGTCTTAACCTCCCTGTCCACCTTTTTACTGAAGAATTTGGTGCATCTAGGCCGAGGCCCGTGACCTAGGCGATGAGCTCTTCTGTGACCTCAATCTCCATGTTATTGTATTTGATAATCTGATTCTTCCATCCCTGGGTGAATCTGATAGAGATGTCTTGGTCAAATCCTTGTACCCTTTCAATTAAATTAGACAGAACCCCAATTTGAAGGTAATTCCACAGCACGGTGTTCTCTTTCCACGCCGGATTGTGGGTCGGTTCAGTTTTGCAAGGCGGACCCCCCATGTTTCCTCTGCTCTTTTTCCTGTTCTCAACGGTAAAAATGCTCTCACTATGCGGGATAGGGAGAGCTCTGATGTTGGTTTTTGAATCTTTCCTTTCCGTGAAAGCAGAATTAATTATTATAGCATACATGTAATTATTGCCCCGCTCCTCGGATTTCCTTCTATGCTTAAAAATGATGACAGTCCATCTCACACAAATCGCATCAATCATCCATATATTATGTGATGTCATCATATTGTACTTGAGGATCCGCACATTAGCGCCCAAATTAGAGCCGTTAGTGCTGATTATCACGGCCATGAAGATAATTGATTATGGCTTTATTGATTTGAGTGGGCAGAACATCCCCCCCAAGACAAGTTTGAAAGGTATTAGTAACACCGAGGTTAGCCAAGCTGTCAGTGACTCTATTTCCTTCCCGATAGGTGTGGGTGATTTTAACATTTTCAAAGCTCTTGCATATATCAATGGCTTCCTCAATGAAATCTCTGATAGACCAGCTGGTGTGTTGCTTTTTGTTTAAAATATTGATGATATTCAGAGAACCCCCTTCAATTATAATATTCAGAATATTACAATCTCTGGTAAGTCTTATACCCCAAAGAACCGCCAGGGCTTCAGAGTAATGATTGGTCTGCCTGCCCATTCTCCTAGAAAAAGCAGCAACTAAATAGCCTCTTTGATCTCTGATAACTCCCCCTCCTCCAGATTCCCCCAGATTGCCTTTTGAGGCCCCATCAAAATTTAACTTGTGCCAATCAGTGGGAGGTTTAATCCATCGGACTGTGTTTCTATCAATACCATTGTTATTCCTATTGCCAGTGTCAATATTCCATTCAGTCAAGATGTATTCTTCCTTCTCAGGGTAGAGCCTATTTTTAGGAGGTTTAAATCTAGCAATATTGTCTTGCACAGCAATGATGATTTCCTTGTAGATTTTGTTACATGCCTTTCTATTGTTTCTGAAAATGTTATCATTACGAGCCTTCCAAACTCTCCACATAGTGTGGGGTAAAACCATCTATCATAAATAGTAACATCATATATATAGTAACATCATGTTCATTTTTTATAAACCATCTATCTTTTAATAATGTTACACTATAGTTATTTTGAGTCAATTGAGAACAATAAAGAAAACTCATTTTAAGCTTAGGAACTAATAAAACATTGTTAATAAAACCATTTGAAATTTTTTCCTTACCCTGACCCTAAACATCAAGAACGGAATGATCACCCAAGTAGATATGATCATTACACTCACTAATTTCAAATAGGATATCATATCTAAATGTTATGTGCCTAGAGGAACCATTGTTCAATATCCACTCATTTTATTTTGTAGTGACAAGGGTGACATACAAAGCAATTACATTTAATTTTGGACTATTTTTCTGATTCTTTTTTTGGTTTTGGTCAGATTTGTTACCATTTTAATTTTTAAAATTTGTTTGGTTATTTTTAAATTTACAATCCTCTTTCTTGTGGCCAAATTTACCACAATAATGACATTTACCATCAAAGATAACTCTTAGATTTCCATGTTTCTTATCTTTGCTAGGAGGTTTAAAAGTCGGATTTTTATTTTTGTTAAATCTATAGGTTTTACCTTTTGATTTTTGAGTGAGAAGTTCCTATGTGGCATTCTCCTTATAATCAAAATTTGACATTACTTGTTCATGTATAAGGAGAACACTAAGGGTTTGCAAATCTAGAATGTCTTGTTCTGTTTGATATTTTGAATTCAAAATTGAAATGCAATTTTTAAATTTCTCATGAATATTCAAGTTCATAATGAAATAAAACAATTTTTCCTGAATTAAATTACTGCCACATCCATCTAACTGTGACTTAATATATTTGATTTTGCTAAATATTTTATCACTTTTTTATCTCCATTCATGGGGGTTGTCATAAGCTCTAAAATTAATTTAATAATTTTTGATAGATGAGTACCTTCGTGTATCGATTCCAATTGAGCTCAAGCCTCACTCGGGCTTTCTTGATTCCCGATATGAAGTAGAAAATCATCTTGTACGCTTCGGAAAATTATGGACATTACCTCATATACTTTTTATTGTTACGGAATGACGTTGAAAGTGGTTACTTGTCTTCCGGTAGGAGCCCTCTCAGTTACATTCACAATTGCCCATAATTTGCGAGCCACAAATTCTGCCTTCAATCGAATCTTCCAAATACTCTAATTTTTCCCATTCAACATTTGATATTTATCAATTGAAAATTGATTAGACCACATTTTTGCATAAAGGAAAATAAATAATAAACAAGGATTAAAATAAGAGTTTAATAAAAGTCCCCGTGTCGTATTTTAATCCTTGCAATTGAACACCAATTATTTTATGCCAAAAAAAGATATCCTGTTAATTATATATTCTATACGAATACATTAATATGATATCAAAAAAATTAATTGAAATGTACACAAATTTCTTTTATGTTTTTAACAAAATGACGATGACAATTTAGTCATCGTGTCGTAAGAATATATCGTTTTTAAACAAAATGATTATATTATTTTACTATTTCCCAAAAAAAAAACTTTTATGATTAGCTTATATTTTCGAAAAAATAATAATAATAATTTATATGTATTTTTCGAAAAAAAATAGTTTATGAAAAAATTCGGAGCTCTTATTGCTTTTTGGGTATAAATCTCTATCAACTCGACCAATTTGGGCAAGACAACTTGGCAAGTTTATCACCGAGTTTTAATGCCAATGATATACCATATTCCATATATTATTTGCAACCGAATATAAATGCCAAACCATATTAATATCCAACTTTCCAATATTTCAAACTATGCAAATTAACCAAATATTATCCATGCATTATCTACCAACCAACTGAACGACACATGAATCCACAACCGAGCCGCACAGAGACCACACAACACAATGCAAATGGTGAGCCACTCCAGTGAGCCATGCCCATAAGGGCTTTAAATAAAATGCGGTAGTGTGACCAAAGTCACACCACCATATACCATCACACAGGATTTTAAAGCCTTTAAAAAACACACGTCATCCCTATGTGGGACAAAAAAATGCAAAGGAGTAGACATGGGGGTTCATGCAGGGGGTTGGTTGGTGGTGTGGGGGACTGTGGGGACACGCGACAGTCAGTGATAGGGTGGTTGCGGGGCTGTGCATAGCGCGCCAAGTGTCACTATGGTGGATGGGGGGGTTGGAAGGGAGCTGCCCCCCTTATAAAGTTTGTTTATTATATATTATATATATATAATTCAGGTCGCCTAGCCTTAGGGTTAATACTATAGTTTGGTTTTTATATAAACTATAGAATATAGTTTATATTAACTAGGCTTATATATATATATATATTATAAAACATAGTTTATAACACATGGAATACAACTATTAAACTATAAAATATAAAAAATATAGTTTATATTGACTATAAACTATAGGTGGAAATGTTTTTTTTATGGGGGTCCATAAAGGACATGAGATAAGTTTTTGAAATTCAAAGTGAAATTAATTAATTTTCATTACCAGGGGACAAGATGATCGAACCGAACAATAAGAAAATTTGAAAACCCTATTTGCTGGATTTTTGTCTTTATGTGAACTAAATTAAATTTTTTACTCTTTACTTTTAATATCTCAAATTAACCTGCACATTTTTGTACAAACCATAGAATAATATTTCACAAAATTTATTCAAACCTTACCTTTATTTCCAAGCCCTGGAAATTTTTGAGTTCCAATTTTTCACGCACAGTTGAAATCTCCAATTGAATTTCCACTTGTGTACGCCACATTTATTCAACCATACGGAGAAGAAAGGGGGTCAAATAGGATACTAACCAACTAACCAACTAACCACCTAACTTCCCAACTATTGTAACATTATAATTAAATTAATTATTTTATCCTGCTCTGATACCATGTCAAGACGAGCGGATAAAAACATTTACCAACATTGTTAATTACTAAGTAAAAATCAATTAATAAATACAAACATAAATGTGCACACAAAAGTAAATAAATGACAAGGTAAAGTAAATAATACAATGACAGGGCACATGTAATGTGGAAAAACTCCAATGAGTTAAAAAACTAAGGAAAGGATAATTTTCACTATATGAGAAACTATTATAACCAATCCAGCAAAAAATCCTTCCTCACTTCTACTCCATATTTTAGCAATCACCTAATATTCAATATTTTAAGTGACGGGGCACACCTCCCTGATAAATGTTAGTTAATTAAATAACTAACCACCTAATATAAAGTTTATATTTAAATAATAAAAATATAAGTTATTCTATATTATTTAAATATAAACTAAATATTATGATTATAACAATCCTAAAGATCACATATATTAGAAAGTTGAATTTTTGACCAACTAATGAAAAACACCACTTAAAAAGTGGTAAATAATCCATTGGTTGGTTAACAATTCAATTTGCTAAACATATCCAATCGAGAACCCACTATTATAGATGTAGTCCACATTAATACATACCACCTCCTCTTTCATGTGAAGCAACTTATTAGCAACAAAGAATATCCTACTAAAAATTTTCCCATCATCATGAATATGTTTTATTTCTCACACAACCCTCCTTTTATCCCCTAGTATGTGTAGACACAAAATCATGCACTTTGGGTAATTATCTAGTCATGATTACATACTACTATTCATATGATTCCTAAGTAAGAAAAGTACTAATTAACCCATGTCTTTGGCCACCTTTTTTTACTTTCTGTTGATGTAGTCACAAAATCACGCACTTACTACTACTATTATACCGAAAAGTATGTTGTTTTATATATGGATCTTGCATAAGAAAATTATTCACTAATGGCTCATCCCCTAGTCCTATCATCAGTTTTGTCATTCATTATAATTGAGTGTTTTACATAATCACTAGTTACTCGCATAATTCTGGTTGTCTCTCATGGAGTCTTAGCTATCATTATTTACTCAGTGGTCATCTATATTCTTTGACTAGGGCACCTAGGAAGGGATTGGGGTGCATGTCGATGCCCTGATCCTCATTTTTTAGGTTCCCTAGTCCTTGTTGCACTTGATTCTAATTTAGAGTCTTGAGGTCAGTCTTTGTGGTTTTCCCTCTCATTCCTCTAGGTACTAGTCAGCATGTTGGGTCATTAGTGTCAAAATTTTAGCAAGAGATCCCTATATAAACACAACATACCTATTATCTTATGGGTGAACTACTTATGTTAAGGGCTAGCTATATACTAAGGCAAGGGACTGCATTTGAGCACTATTCTACATCACACACTACATAGGAAGAGTTATATTCATTATATTCCATCCACCATTTGCATTTCTACATATAGCTATTGCCCGCTACTTTGGCATCATTGGCGCTAGGGCATCCTATGCACATGATTGCACATATATGCACATAGAACTACATCAGGTCTGAGATGTAGTGCAACGCTTAGTCGTAAGTCGATCTATTTGGCAACTGAGGATAGTCCAACCCATTCATTTACATCTTTTTTTTAGGGTTTAATGCTTTTGTGTGGGGTATTGTAGGATATTATTCATCAGAGATCTACAACAAAATCATTAAAGCTAGTGCGATATACACGTGAAAAATACCGAGTTATTGCAAAAATCTAGCGACTAACCTAGACTCAGGTTTTGAGTTGTTCTATAGAACAGGGCGCCAATACTGTAGACTAGAGCACCCGTAGGCACCCTAAGCCTCCCCAGGCACCCGTGTCTAGCCAAATCTTCATTTGTTGCAACTTCTTGAGGTGTGATGTCATACTTTGCTCCACTTGTACATCATCTAGTCCTATTTCAAGATTTTTTGAGGTAAGGTCATTTTAGGTTAGTACCTTTTCCCTATTATTTTAATTATTTTAGTTTATTTAAAATATCAAATAAAATTAGTTAGAATTTATATTTCAGTTTATACTAGTTATTTCACTGCTGTACTATTTAGATTAACATCTAAAATTCACATTTTAGTTTTTTTGGTGAATCTATACTTTAGAAGATTATTGCCCTAGAATTTTCTTCAAACCTAAATGGCTAGGAATAGTTCATCTTCTTCTCAACACATCATGTATTATTTTAGCGTCAATCCTACCTATGATGACACTACCATCGCTAAGCTCATAATGCTCTATAGTAATCCTACTATGCTAGATGACATCCAACAAAAACTCTTAGATGGTCAATGGTATATGCCTACTAGTTTTGAAAATTCTCCTCTCTGCATTAGTATTGTTGAGGACCCGGTAGCCTTTACTCGTTGTACACCATGATACACAACTACTAGTGATCCTCCTGATCTTTCTAAGGAAGTTCTAGATGATTCTCTTATCGATTACATGCTTGGTATTGACAATCACTCACATGTGCATACCGAGCTATAGTTCCATCTCATGATTCTTATACTTCTGATATTACTTCTCATCATTCACGAAATACTAGTTCTCATACACCTTCATATTGTGTTGATGACCCTATCAATAGTATGCTTAATGACATTATCACATCTGAGTATTTAGGTGATGTTGATGACACAGTTGATAACCATGATTCTCCTAATTTTCATTTTGGTGAGTGTGAACCTCTATCACCACTTTCTTCTGTGGTTATATCTAGCATAGTGCATGAGTCATCTCCATCTGTTGGTTATTCTTCTACTATAATTTCCTCTCCTTTTGTAACATCATCTACACCTATTACTTCCTCTTCTCCCATTATTGTTTCTCCATCAGTTGCTTCACCTCTTAAATATGTTTCCAATGATACTCCTACCAATGTTATGGGTTCCACCTATATCATTTACTATAGCTTCTTCGACACCTACTTCTAGTGTGCCTTTAGAATTAGAATCTCCTTTATCTTCTCTTGATATTCCCATGATCACTCATAATGGCAAGCTATAACCGCTCAATATATTATTGCCATCTTCTACTATTCCTTCATAGGATATCCTATCTCTCATGCATGCCATAGGTCAATTGCAATCTTAGGTTCAATCTGCCACTTTAGAAAGTAGGGCTTACTATGATTCTATTGACAATAACTCATAACATGCTAACCCTATTCCTAATAAGATTCATAACTCTACATTTCCTAAGGATTTTATCATGCCCGCATTCACATGTTTTGATGGTACTAGTGACCCTCATTTACATCTCCAACATTACTGCATGGCTATGGACCCCTAATCTAATGATAGGTTATTGCTTAAGGCATTTCAACACAGTCTAATTGATGAGGCTTTACAATGGTACACTCATTTTCCATTTGGATCCATTAGTACTTATTATGATATGGATGATGCTTTCCTCCATCATTTTATCACCAATAATGAACCTAGAGTTACTTACAACTTCCTACCTAAGTTACATTAGGGCTCATCAGAGTCTATCAAGGATTACATCTTATGATTTAATGCTTGTATGCATCAACTAGTATTCCAACCTATTGATTTAGAGAAGAAATTCATTTTTTGTCATGGTTTAATTATTGAGCTTAAGCAAAGATTGCAATATGATACATGTGATTCATTCACTCTTATGTGCTATAAATTCATAAACCTAGAACAAGATCTTCTTTAGACATGTGTCATTTTCCCTCCACCTCCCTCCACTTATATTGTATTGTCTAGTGCTCCTCCATTGACATCGGTTGAGCATCCTACACAGTCTCCATCTCTACCTAGCAAACAAGATCAACCTAATCCATCACAGAAGCATCCTCCTCAAGGCAAATTTTAACTGTGAATATTCATTAATTCATGAATATTATGGTTTTTGAAATTTGAAATTGGTGAATATTTAGGGTACAAGATAGGATCACTTTGCAAATTTTTTTTGGGTACAAATTAATTATAGGGGTCAATTCTCCATTGCCACAAAATAGAAATTCATAAAACTCACCCAAATATAGTTAGTCAGTAGCATATTTTTATGCTATTGGCCGACATCATATAGTATGCTTTCGACCGGTAGTATAAAAAATGCTATAGGTGTACAACATTTTTATGTTACCGGCCGACAGCATAACTATATGTTGTCGGCAGGTAGCATTTTTTATGCTACCTGCCTATAACATACTATATGATGTCGGTCAGTAGCATAAAAATATGTTACCAACTGGTAGCATATAAAAAAGCTACCATCTTGTAGCATTTAATAGTGATTTCATGATATCTTGATATTCGTCATTCGTGCGAAAGCTAATTTTCCTAGATTCACCAAATATTTTCTAAGGTTTTTTTTCGGAGGGACCCTTAAAATTTTCCCTGATCCTCCTTCTCATCCTCCATGATAGGCTACTTCTCTTGCCACTCCATCTATGTTGTGTGAGCCATTACACTTCTCTCATCATGCTAGATCTCATGACGTGATGTGTACTTTACTTTAAAAGAGTCTAATTCTGTAATGCCCCGTTCGACATTACCCTAGCTTTTCTCTGACGACCCTGTTGATGAGCAGGGGTAGGTGGTGGGTGTGAGTTTGTTGATCGCTATTCGACCTCAGTTGTGTCCCAGAGAATGATTAGGGCCCTTCCTCCTCATCTAGCCTTCCCATGTCCGTGTCGTTGCCGATGTGCTAGTGGAGGGCCTCCGTAGTGCCTTTTCGATTACCTTGTTAAGGAGAATCTTGTTCTCGAATTTTATAGGTGGTTTTAATGATGTCTTGTTGTCATTAGGGCGTGTCCAACTTGAAGGAACATCTACATAATAATAATTATATTGAAGTGTCGATTTGTGCGTATTATTATTTTACTCAATGTTGTCGAGCAATCATTATTAATACGGTCAATAAATTTGTGTTATTATTATTAATATGGTGACCATTATTATTTGTACTCATTATTATTTTACTTCGTCTTAGGGTTTTTTACTTTTTAGTTAAAACAAACAAAATAAATAAAAAAATAAAATAAAAGAATTAAAATTACAAAAGCCTGTGTTTTTGTGGGGCGGTTTAGGGCAAAAGGGCGCTAGGGCTCCTTATGGGATTTTCCTTCCTTTTGTTATTTTTCTTTTATTTTGTTTTTGTTTCATCTTTTTGGTTTTGTATGTGGGGAGAAGCTGCCGCCATGGAGGGAGGGAGGAAGCTCCAGTTTTTTCTGCACACCCACCAGAGGTTGAAGAAGGAGTGCAGGAGGAGGGTTTTTTCTTTTTGTCTGAGGCTATTTTTCCAAGGGCGCTGGCAGTTTTGTATGCTATGTGGAAGTAATCAGAAGTGATTTAATGGAATGCAATGTTGTTGGGTTCGAATTGAAAGTTTTTAATTATGTTTGGGCACCCAGCTCATGCCCAATGGTGTTTGATACAACCAAGGATGCACAAAAACGTGGCTGTGCACAAAAAATGCCTCTAGGAGATGTGTTCTCTTGGTTAGCTATACACAAAAATGTGGATGTGCACAAAAAATGCCTCAAGGAGATGTGTTCTCTTGGTTAGCTTTGCACAAAAATGTGGACAACTTTAAAAAAATGCCAAGCTACTTTAAAAACGCCCCTTACAGATGTAGTTTCATGGTCAACAATGATTAAAAGTGGATTTTTTTATCAACAGTATAAAATGTGGAAGCTTCTTTTGTTAAAATTCATTGCTGGCCACACACTAATGCTATGAGATTTAGATTTCATTCGGGATTGGTAGTGAATGGCATTATAATTGTATGATTTTATTTTAGCACTGAAATGTGAACACATGCGCTTGGCATGTAATTGTTTAAAAAAAAATGCTCATAGAATGTGGTCTCATGGAATTCCAGAGCTACAAGCTATGCACAAAATGGATTTGTTGAGAAGGCGCATGAACTGTTTGACATAATGCCTCAAAGAAATGCGGTCTCATGGAGTTCCATGATTTGCGGGATATGCACAAAATGGATTTGTTAAAAAGGCGTGTGAACTGTTTGATAGAATGCCTCAAAGAAATGTTGTCTCATGGAATGCCATGATTGTAGGATATGCACATAATGGATCTGTTCAAAATGCTTTAGAAACTCGCAAGCAACTACATATTCTATTGGAGAACTTCAAGTGATCGGGAAGTTTGTGTGACGATGTGGAGGTTAGATCGCGGCTCGTGAACTGGTTGACGAAGTGCCCAAGTGAGATGCTAAACCGAAGCCTGCGGGTTTGACTGACTCCGTTCCTTCCAGGCATGGTTAATCTTCCCTTACCTCTCATAATTCTTGTGTTTTAGTTCTCTTTGTAACTTAATACAATTTTAAAATATTAGGATTTTAATACCGTTAAATGTTTATTTCAACTCGTTGTAGAAAAAATAAACAATGAAATATCGTGTCGTAACTCAGGAAGTCAAAATAACTTGTTTGCATTAAACCATGAACTTCCACCCTCATTCTGAAGTGATTTAGAAAACTTCTTACCCAACTGGATTGCTACAACATTGTTTTATCGACCAGACGAAATTGACATTCCAGTAATAACGTTGATCATCTCCCGGTTTAAATAGTTATTTTTTGCATTTTTCGGAGACTCAATAAGTACCCTTCATAATTCTGAAAACGAGATGTTAAGCTTCATTCGTGTACCTTGGTATGCGAGGAGTCACCTTGACCTTTGGGATTGACCCCGAATGAACATATGAGATCTTTTTAATGCTCTTATAGGAGCCTTGTTACACTGTTTTGCAGTAGTAGAAAGTTGTTAAATCTAGAAAGCTGGCTTTTGTTTTGAACCACCATTTGAAACCTGGATAGAGAAATTATTTCCTATCCTCGCAAACCTCTAGTGTTTATACTAAAAAATTGCATGGAACTTTTAGTTTAGGGAAAAACATTTTTTTGGATAGTTTGACAGAGCCATTTTGTAGGCCTTCGGTCGCAGTTTGACGAGGTCAAATTGGACCAATTTTGACTTGTCGCTCTAGAAATCTTGTCGCTGTTTGAAAATGGTTTTCTGGTTCTTAGTCCCATCGACTCTAATGAATTCTACTTATATAGGGGAACTTGTAGGAAGTGTCTCATCACGTGCTCATCCATCGAACATCAGTTATGGACGTGGTTTTTTGGGCCCTTGAGCTAACTTTTGTTCATTTGCAACTAGGTCAACTACGACTAGTAGCCCCGGAAAAGTAGCCGCCAAATGCTAACCGTTCGCTTTATCCTAATTCCGTCAGTTGTTATGAACTCTTGGTATATCTGGGGACACGTAGAAATTTAATCGTGGTGTGTGTTCTCATCAGAAGTCAACTTTTGGAGGTGGTTTCTTAGCCTCTGAGGCCGTTTGAGCATTTTTGTAGCTAGTAAGAAAAGGTAAAAATAGAAAGCTGTGGGACCCTCATCAAGTTGTCAAACCACCGTGGAAACTTTGGTCACATGTAAATAACTATTTAAAACTCTATGGTATATCTTGTTGTGTGAAATAGAACTTTTGACAAAATGGTGTTTTCTCTCTCTTCCCTTCTCTTTCTCTCTCTTGGGTTACAAAAAGAAGTAAAATGAAATGTAATGAATACATGTCTCTAAACCTTTTTATTTCGATTGCAAATTGAAATTATTATCATATGTAAATGGGAAATTGAAAAATGATAATTATGTTAGATGAGGGTGGATGCCATGCCAATGAATTATCACTGATATCATGCTCACTTGGTTTTGCAGGATGAAAGAATGACGGCGAAAAAGGCGGTGTGTAATTTATTAATTATCATTGTAATTTAGATAGTTCATTGTTAAATGAATAAATGTATAATGTAGTCTCATGTTACAAAAGGTTATAATTGATAATTTGTTGATATGTATGAAATACTAGATTCAAGGACATCTAGGAAATGTGCATTTTAATCATAGGTTCTTTTTGATTCATAGTACACATGGTAAAAAGGTTTGATATTTATATAAGGTAAATGAATCTGAAGTGATATCTTGTAGTGTGTACCTAGTGTTCAATAAATGATTAATGAGTCATCTTGTGCATTCATACTTTGTAAATGTGATAAAGAGATTTAATCAAACCACTCTACCCTTGTTCAATATCGAAGCACAACTTGTTTTCATGTGTGATACTCCTTACCGTAGAAGACATTGAAAACCGTAGAGTGAACTTAAACCCTGCACTCGATGGAAATCTCCTAGTTTGAGTAAACAAGAACCCGAGAATGGGCTCATCATCTTAGTCAGTATGTTTGGTGACATTGTCTTAAACCTGTTGGATAGGAGCGACAAAGTCAAACTTCACTTAGAGTATGTAGAGCTAACTCCTCCTTCGTATCCTAGCGGACTACCTTGTCTGCCGAAGATAGATTTAAAATTAAAATTCTTCATTGAATGAAATCCCTGTTGGATCCAGACAACATAGATGGAGGAGGTAACTTAGCTGTCTAGGCCTTAAAATTTTGTTAATGAGCTCCTTAGCTCCGCTCCGCTTAATGTGTTACCCTGGTTTCTCTCAACATAACACCTTGGTCCTTTCTGAAAGTGGTTTGCATAAATATGTTCTCTTCCTTAAAACGCATATATAGTTGAGGGGTAGACCCTTAGGTGAAGTTGGAATTAATCTAAAACTCAATTGATTCGGATGTTAACTTGGGTTTATGTGTAGCTACAAGTCTTCTAATCTTTTATGTCTTCAAGAGATTAGACAAACACTTCGTAGCTCCTTTTACAAGACAATGCTAAAAATAAGATCCTAGTGTGACGTAGAAAATAAAGTATATAAGAGTAAAAATGAGATTGAGGTTTTGAATAATGCTGCTATCGGAGACCTTATATCTCAATTAAATATCTCTTTTGTTTCAAGAATATGAATTGCCTTGGTATAATCCACCTTCGAGAGAACAAAATACATATATAAAACAAAAAGGAAATTCACAAGTCATTGAATTAGAATAACTATGGTAGGGAAATAACCTTACCGTGATCAAGGAATGTTTTGTGGTAAAAAGCTATCTTGTATTTAAATCTCCATTAAATCCTAATATCACTATATGGACACCTAGTCACATTCACATGGGTTGTAAGAGTGAAAAGGTAGACTTTGAATATATGTTCGAGAAGAATATTCTTCACATAAGAACAAGATAATTAAGTATTTTGTACGCATTTGAACTAAGCCAAATAAGTATGCAAGTTATGGAAACTTTTGTAAAGTATAAGAAACCAACTTAAAAGGGGTGAATGATAATTTAACCTCAGTATGAACTTGAGAATCTGTAGGTGGACAAACGAGAAATTTATCCTTGCCCAATAATGTTCTTGGAATGTTAATCGTAACTAAAATACAATTAAAAAAATGATGTGTTGTGAGTTCACCATTCCTTGAGTCTTCTTTTTGTGGTTGGGGCATTGATAGTATTCGTTCATTAGGAAAAGTGTGGCATCAACATGCCTATGTTGTCTTCATGTGTCTATGTGAGTTGATGACTTATGTGATTGTCGTATGCGAGTCGAGTTTCTATACTTGGAGCCCTTGTTGTGTTGTGTGTAGTAAGCAACGTAAGTCAAAAAAAAAAATTACCTGTTATTTTACTGTTGTAATTAGGTGTGTAAAATGTGGGCACTACAAAAGAATTATCAACCAACATTCACTTTCTCACTACCTCGCTCAGAACTGATAGAGTTGTTCACTCGATCATGTGTCCCATCATATCTCATCATACCCTCCAGATGGCACACAGGGACAGTGATTGTTGAAGAAGCCTTCACCATGAGCCATTATAACATTTAGAAGGATCTAAGGCCTCGAAGAAGGTTCTATCGATCCTCAATCTACACATGTCCCATCTGATTCCCTTTGGTCATTGAGTATCTATGTTAAATGAGTCATCTACTGCACATGTTGTGCATTTCTTGTCTTTATGATCACAACACCCACGATAGTTTTTCAGTCCATATAGATACTGCTCCATCCTTTGCAGTCACATACTTTAATACTATCACGTGGAATCTCATCCCATCCAAGAGATCCATCTTCATCCACCACATCATGCTACTATTTCACAGAAGACTTCCAGAATCCATAGATTTTATTTTTGGTACATCCTCATGCATCTGATCTCACACGATATGTCTACTATCGGTTCATATGTTCACCTACTACCTTCTTTGCAACCTGTTATACACCGACTTCGGAAACCGTTACTTTGAGGCACTTATAAGCGAAGATTATCGACGTCCATCACCATTTTGTACGAACAAATCGTTTTTATAGTTCTTGAGTAACTCACATAAATGTAACCCACCTAGATCATGTACTGGAAACAACATCTCCCTCCTCCGAATCAAACCTAATCCTATCCCCAGATGACTCACTCTGTGCATACCAGTCTGGAACCTTGACTCCTAAGGGGTCAAAAACTATATAATTAAATCTATGTCACATCACATGGCCTAGGGGCATCGCTCATTCCAACTCTTGTGAAGCCTTGATACTTTACCCAATATGATCATAGTCCATTATCAAAATCAAAACATACGTCATCTAGGGCCTGACAATCCTATACCATCAATTTTGGGACACCCATCCTACTATCATCAATACACAAATCCATCGCATCTATAAGTTCCACCTTTACCATCTAATTCATGGAACCCCATCCTTTATCTCAATTATATATGTTATCTATCATCAGTCAAATTACCTATTTTCTCTATCCATAATCAACATCCCTCCTGCGAATCCATCATCCAATTTTACACAATCAAAATATAACACATTATCAACCATAAACCTTGGAGTCACAGTACGACATCAATGCTCTGAGAAATCAACTCATCACATATCAATACCCTATGATCCTTCAACACCATATTGACATCCACACATCCACTCACATCCAATGATAATGCGTGTCCTCACTTGGGGGAACCATCCTCGCACATCATATAAAATAATACAAATAAAAATCTCATTAATCACAAACGCTCTCACCAAAAGGAACTTACATGCCTAACATCCTCAAGAGGCATCATGCAGGATGTCTCTTATCACATTACCACTACTTCAAAACAACCAATGCCTTTGTAATCTTGAAACCTTCCTGGTACGATCAAGATATGAAACATTGATGCCTACCATAGAATCCCATGTATCAGAACAACTGAGAGTCTGTAAAGCACTTAAGGGACCATAATCCAACAAATCTCTATGGCTCATCGAATCAATCTTCATGTGCCTCGTCCCTCTCTTTAAGCCATCATCAATATCATGTTGCACGCTTCTATGGCCATTTTCTGTTTCTACAATGATATGGGTATAGGTCAAGGGGGACATCCTCCACTCTGGTATTGACAAGTATCCTTTCATTCAGTACATGTAGTCCAGTACACATTCCACGTCAAAGTGTCTCTCAATCGTGTCCAATGTCAGGCACCTTTCATTGACAGGTCACCTACAAATATCATCAATGTCAATAACCTTCATTGATAGGCCTCTCACTGCTCGTCAACACCTACACCCAAGTAACATTGGTAGTTTCCTCATCGACATCTGCAGGACAAGGGGATCATCCTCAGCTATAGCTACTGTTATATTATGAAGGTCATGGGATTTTCATGTCTTCTCCATCATCTTCCATTAAAGGTAGCCTCATCTCAAAATAGTACGGTTCATTCACCTACATGGAAATCAGAAATCATCACATACGAAGTGAAAATGCCCAAAATATAAAGTACTCCTGTCTACACCCTGCCTCATCAATCGTCAATTCTCTATATCACCATGTCAAAATTTCAACGGATCCTTTGCCCAGGAGGTTCTAGCATCCTCTTTTATGGTACCATGGTACTCAGGTCAATCAACCATCTTAGGAACTTTTATCAGCTCTCAACCTGAAATATATTGTTCCTTTTAGCACATGTTTTCTCTAGCCACATCGCTGCTCTAGGGGGTCTCCTTTCTTCTGAAACTTCTAAAGTCTCACCTTACACACCTCCCCTGGTTAATCGGTCCACCAACCACATGATCCTATGCTTACATCACAACTCTATAGCATCCTCTAGCTACTCTGGATAAGGAGTAATACGAGAAAAGTCCATACATCTGACTTAGATCAGTCCATCCTAGTTTGGGTCAGGATGCTTATCATACAGCCTCCCTATCCATGGTACATCCATGAAAAGGAATCCACCTGAATAGATATGCACTCTGTGGCCTTTGTACTGTTAACACATTGACCATCATGACAATAGTCACATCAAAGGTCTTATTCCATCATCAACCAACCATGTTATCACTGTAATGATTTGAAAGTATGTGGTCTTCCATTACTATCCTTATAATCCTTAAACATGGGCACCACGGCTCTATTTATCACATCTTTCATATGGACAAGTTTCTCCTTAGCAGGAACCTCACAATCATTACACTCCATCCACCTTGTCTACCAACCATATATCATGCATTTGATACATGATGGCTACACCTATGTCCCTAGTACTGTTATACGCATGAAGCATTCCCCTCCTTGAAATGAATCTACACAGGGCCTGGAATCTTCAGACCTCAAAAGAAAGTCCAAAATATCTATAGATGCACCTTATCAAAAATAATAGACTGGTCCCTTGAAGGATGGCTATTCCAGCATCTGTCTCTCTATATCCATCAAAAGTAAAAGTAGACCTGTACTCCCTCGAAGAACACCTACCTGTTGGAAAACATAAAATGCGATACACATCCTCGAAGGATGGACTGTCCATCAAAATTCCCACAAGCAATCGAAACTTACATTGTATCTACACACTCACCTCTGAAGGATGGATACCCATGTCAACAAAGGCATATCCCGTGGGGCACTGATCCGGCATCTGTGCTATGTGCCGCAAAAGATGGTAAGCATCCTAGGAAAGCTTCCGGCATTTATCATCTTTCCCATCAAAGAAAACTTCCCGCATCGATCATTTTTCCTCAAAAATAAAATGTAAAAGTTGGGGCGTATCTCTATGAAACCATTAAAAGGATAACCATCTCTCCTGCACAATATACATGTGTCAACCCTTCCCATGTCCTAGGAAGGTACACATTTCACATCCATCCATATCCAAGATCCTATATGTGACTACCCTTTGGACCAAGGTGACGAGATGTATGATTGGGGCACCTTGTTAGTAAGGACACTAATGCCTAGGTACTAGGTGCACCTATCACCATGTGTCACTAGCGCGATCATTACTATGTATCATAGGTCTAGTACTCAAAGAAAATTCATAATCTCACATTTACAAAAATCCAATAAAACCATTGTACTAAAGACACATTTTTGGAAATAATATCGTACTTATCAATTCTAAAATCGTACGCGATGCTACAATAGTCACATCACCCTCTAAAACATAACTTTAGGACAATGATGCTCTCACCTGTGCCACATTCAATCATTTATCGACTCATATCTATCAATCATGTATCAACAAATGAAGTGTCTAATCACTTTTCCACTTCAATACTCGTAGTTACATCTTCAGCACCTACTTTACCATTGAGTCAAAAACGTCACATCTTATTCTAAGAACTCATACAAAATGAATCTATTTAAATCAAAATCACCATCATATCATATCTAATTTGTAACCAGTTCTCTGACGTTATTTATAGGATTCTGCATAACAGTTCCGTACCATCACAAATTAGACATTGACGTTAAAGGGCTTCACAAAGAGCCGTATACATCAAAAACATCACATCTACTCAGAACAATTTGGCCATGTGTGTCAACTGGATCGCTCTCTCGCAAGCTTACTGTTAGATTCCCTGATTCATTCCTATCATCGCTTCCCATCTATTCCTCGTAGGGGGGCCCACCATTGTGGTCATACATCCAAATTACGGTCACCACATGATTAATCAACACTATCAAATCATCATTTTTAAACATTTACTAATTTACCATGCAACATTTCACCATGAATTCCCCCTAAAGACCTAACTTGTGGGAAATAAACATAAAAATTCTCTATGTGACATTTCATCACTTCCCCATAATAACCTAACCTGGGGGAAACAAGCATTAAAATATTATGATGCGATCATTCATCAATTTCTATCAATTCCCCCTAATGACATAACTTGGGGGCAAATAACTTAAAATATCTCTACGAGTAACTGATCAAGACAATCAATCACTCAATCTATTAATGCATTCAAACTTCTAACAACCATCATTTAATCAAAACGATATAACATATATGACCTCCCAGATGACCTAATTTGGGAGTCACATTCATTAATTTCCCATGTGACCTAACTTGGGAGTTATATTCATTAGTTTCCCAGATGACCTAACTTGGGAGTTTTTCTATATTTGGAATTTTATTTAAGAATAAATAATTTGGAAGCCATCATACATTTTGTGTTTGCTTCCAGATGACCTAACTTGGAAGCCATTACATTGAGGAGACACCTCGGGAGTGGGGGAAAGAATTCCTTTCCTAAACCAATCCTATATGGGTAAATTGTTTGATTAAAATTATTTGAATCCAAAACCAAAAATGTTTGATCTAATTCTTTCTGCATTGTCTAGATCTTGAGGATGTAGTTAGAGATTGGAGAATAACACACTTTTCTCCCTACACTCTTCCTCTGGTGGCAGGATGCCAAAATCCTTTAGTCGATTATTCATATACACACAATCGGGGGTTGGGAATTGATCAATCCCTACCCCATCTTACCATCATCATATGCATTCAAAATCATCAATCATCCAACATTAGAACCATCACTCTCATTTAGTGCACTTCATCACACTCATACACTTTTCACGATGTTACATGGATCAATGTGCCAATCCATGGTTCCACATGTTATATGGTTATTTCAGTATGATTTTAATACCACATTTGCGCGTTCTACTACAACATGGGATTCTTTGGATTTCTCTCAGGTATGCATCTCTATCTACTTTATGTTACTGATATTTCCACTCAAACCATAAAGTGGGGAAAAATGTAGTCACAAATTCACACACTTACTACTGCTATTATACCACCAAGTACGTTGTTTTATATATGGATCTCACATAAGAAAAGTATTCACTAATGACTCATCCCCTAGTCCTATCATCAATTTAGTCACTCGTTTTCATTAAGTTATTTACAAAATCATCAGTTACTTTCTCAGTTTTGTTCGTCTCTCGTGGAATCTTAGTTTTCATAATTTACTTAGTGGTCATCTCTAGTTTGTGACTAGGGCACCTAGGAAGGGATTGGGGTGTCCGTCGATGCCCCAGTCCTCATTTAGGTGCCTTGGTCCCAGTTGCACTTGGTTATCATTTAGAGTCTCGAGGTTGGTCTTTATGGTTTTCCCTATCATTCCCCTAGGTACAAGTTGGCATATCAGGTCATTAGTGTCAAAATTTGAGCAACAGATCCCTATATAAACACAACATACCTACTATCTTATGGGAAAACTACTTATATTAAGGGATAGCTATCTACTAAGGTAAGGGATTACATTTGGGAACTATTTTGCATCACATACTCCATATGAAGGGTTTATTTCATTCTATTCCATCTACCATTTATATTTTTACATCTAGCTATTACTCGTTACTTTGGTGTCATTCGTGTTAGGGCACCCTAGGCACATGATTTCACAAACATACACATAAAAATACATTTTTTCTAAGATGTAGTGGATCTCCCAGTTGCAAGTGCATCTATTTGGTAGTTAAGGACAATCTGACCCATTCATTTGTATCTTTATTTTTTTTAAGGGGCTGATGCTTTTGTGTGGGGTCTTGTAGGAGATTATTCATCAGAGATCTACAGAGACATCAGGGAAGCTAGTGTGATATATATGTGACAGAGACCTAGTTATTGAAAAAATCTAGCAACCAAACTAGACTTAGGTTTCGAGTTGTTCTACAGACTATGGCACCCATACTGCAGACCAGAGAGCCTATAGGCACCCTAATCCTCCCCCAAGAACCATATTCTAGCTAAATATTCATCTACTGAAACATACTGAGGTGTGATTTCATACTCTGCTTTGCTTGTGCATCATCCATTCTATTTACAGGTCTCTGGGAGTAAGGTCATTTTAGGTTAGTACCTTTTTCCTCCTATTTCAATTATTTAATTTTAGTTAAAATATAAAATAAAATCAATTAGCATTTATTTTTTATTTTATACTAGTTATCTCATTGCTATACTATTTAGATTAACTTCTAAAATTCACATTTTAGCTAATTAGTTGCTACTTTAAATCTTGCACCCTTACTTGCTAAGTTTGCGTTTTTATACTTTGACATTTGTCATCCTAGACACTAGTGCCTATCCAGGATGCTAGCACCAGGCACCCTCGTCCCCTCGGTATGCCACTATCCCCTTTGTACTTTACTCATAATTTTTGGGTCATTTCTATCCATTTGAGCATCTTATCTTTTTGGTAGTCGACCTTTTCAGGGTTAAAGAAAATGAATCATATAAATATAAAGTTATTTGATCATAATGAAGAACCAAACACTAAGAATTAGCTATCACCACCTAAGGTTGCATCCATCAAGGCATCTAAGAGCTATTGCATCCATATAACACCATCATAAGGGACATAAGGGTTGGTTTTCTGCATACACTTCATATGAGGGAATTTCATTCTATTCCATGGACACATTTATTACATTCTACATCCAGCTATTTGCTCACTATCCAAGTGTGACATGCACAAGAGCTACCTAGGGCACGATTGTTTCACATACACACATAAAACTACATTATTTATGAGATGTAGTGCAACGCTCAGTCGTAAGTTTACCATTGTGACAACTGAGGATAATCTAACCCCTCATTTTACATCTTTCATTTTTAGGATTTGATGTCTATGTGAAGGTTTTATTGGTTCATTCTTCATTGCAATTTTTCAGTGACCTCAACAATCTTGGTGTGACCTCAGAGTGATAAAAGGAAACTAAAGGTTAACACCTTAAAACACCTCAAAGGATATTTTATAAGCATTTCCACAGACCCAGGTGCTTAGAAACAGGTCCAGGGTGCTCATGGGCACCCTTGTCCCTCTCTAGGCACCCTAGTCTAACTTGATCCACCAATTCTACATTTTAAGGGATTTTGTACAACAAATCTTCCTCTCTATTCATCTAGTTAGAGCTTTGATCTAGTCTAGACTTTACTACGAATAATCTAAGCCTTTCTACCCTCTCCTTGTAATTAGGGTTTCATTATTTATTTCTTAATTTTCTTGGGTGTAATTTTTGTATTTCATTTTTCATTTATAAAATGCTGTAATAACAATCATATTAGATTCTTATTTACATTTTAGCTTAATCATTTTGGTGAACCCAATTGATCAAACCCTCCCTTCTGAGTATGTATTTACCTTATCAAGTCATGACTCAATCATCATATCCTTCTTTCACACTCACTAAGGTTTTAGGCATGATCACTACCGCTGCTAATTTCATGCAAGTTTGTACTCAACACCATCCTCACTTTATTATGCATTGGAATGATCCTTCTATCAATGTGGTAACTACTCACCACACTCATCCTCCTACGGCTCCACACATTTCTATCCCACCATCCATCACTTCTTCGGCTCCTATTGCTTTTAAGGGATATGATATCATTGAACAACTTAAGAAAACGCTGGCCAAAATATCTCGCTATGAATTATTTCACAGTGCACTAGATTATCGTTAAAAATTAGAGGGTGCCCTTCATTCTATTCATATAGAAAGTGGTAATTCTTTAGTATCCTTCACACACCTCATCCAATATCTTAATAAATTTACCAGGTGCTATATCAATCACTAATGAGGACATATCACCATTTGCTAATAACAATTCATGTGTGCCTTTTCTTATCATTACTATTATTGGCACCACTTGCATTAAACATGTAATTATTGAGAATGGATTGACCATAAAATTATGTGTTCACTCCCTTCTCAAACATATGGGCATTAACGATAATCTAATTTATAAAAATTCTACTCTTATTCAGGGATATGATTCCATTACTCACATATGCCTCAGAACTATTTCATTACATATTCAAGTTAGGCCTAAGACTATCCTCATAGACTTATTTGTTATATATGATTCATTTCAATTCAATATGTTACTAGGTAGATCTTGGATTCATGCAATGTAAACAATCCCATTTACTATACACCAGTGCGTCAAATTCTTGCATGATTGCTATGAACTTACTATTCTTACAGATCTTGAACCCTTCAAATTTTATCGCATAAACCATGTTACTGCTATTTTGATTCCTCCTATGTAACTTATTCCATATAGTAGTATCGATACATGCGACGTTGGTCAATCTAGTGCTTTGAAATCTTATTCTAGACCGCTCGAGTTATTTATACTCATACTACTGCCATCAGTTCCCCACAATGCTTGCTTCTATACAAACTAGTAATCTTCCTGTTGAATCTCCTCTTACATCTAGTGCACTACCTACCAACATAATTGATACAACATGACAATGTAAACACAGATGATTCTGACGAATCTGATGACGAATTTGATCATATTGAACTTACTGATTAAACATTAGGAAAACTAAACTTCACTCCTATTGATATAAACGACTTCTATTTCAATGAAAATTTCGTGGCTGATGGCCTTGGGGAATACAAATTCAAGACCCCTCCCTCTACTAATGATATGGTACTTTACCAAGGGTTTTTCCATACTTTGGATGTTATTTCACCCTCTCATGAGAAGTCTTCATTTACACCACCTCCTTTCACACACACGCTATTAATAAAAAAATATTATCGGCATCATATTTCGGTTCGAACGTACTTGTTTTGATACTATTTTCACACATGATGGCTTATCTAGGATTGGATTGAAACTTAATGATATTTTACCACCTCCTCAATCACCTCATCTTTGTTACGGTTATTTTCACATTACAACCGCCTATGGTCTTTGTGTTTTTCATTTAGTAGTCTTCATTGCACATAGTTCCCATACTTGTCCATTGCCACTCAGCCAATCTTGGCTTGACTATATTTGAGGCACTTTATATTTCAGTCACACTTCTATCACCTTTCCCATGCTATTTGACAACGTTTCTATTGGTAGTTGTAGACATATAGAATGTCAACATAGTTAATTACGATTAACTTGTCCCACAAATATCCCAACATCATCCATATAATAATTAATAGAAAGAATAATAATTCATATTTAATCTGTTTGATCATATTTACCCTTTATTGTTATTTATCATCCATCATTATATTCCATCTCATCATTTACCCCTTTAATCCTTTATTTTATCCATTTTCAACTATATAATAATTAATCATATATTACTTATTATTATCTCCTACTCTAATCTCATTTTATCATTTTAGGAATTTAATATTCATATGCCTCACCTACCACCTACCCTACACATCCCTACACCTAGCCTTTCCATGTAACCTCACCCCTAATCGTCTTTATTATCCTTATTTAATTCTAATCGAATCGCATCCTCACACCTCTAAATATAGAGGCTTCTATTTCTAGAAGCCTCTCTAAATTTCCCTCTTTCTAATTTAAAAATTCAAATATCTTCCTCCTTCTATTGAATTTTTAATTCAATGGAAACCTCTCTCAAATTCTAGAGGCTTCCACTCTAGAATCCTCCATTCTTCTCATCAATTCTCCACCATTGATCCAAAAACAACATGGCTCCATCCCAACCATTGAATCCTCCACCCACAAACTATAAATTTAGCTCTCCTCCTCCATGAGATCCAAGTTAGCAAGATCATAACAAACCTCTGCTATTTTATCCACTCAATCAATCAATCATCCATCTTCAATTTAATCTAGCATCCTTCATCCTTCATCCTTGATCAAACAATCATCAATCAATCAATGAGATGTGAAGCATCCAACAAGAAATCCAATAGCAAATCCACCACATCAAAGGAGGAGTTGTGCAATCTTGTAGGTAAGTGCAGGTATTATCTTTTCCTTCCTTTCCATCTTGCTCTATTCGAGGTAACAATTAGAAGGGTTAGTTTAGGAATTAGTTTGGTTAATTTCTTAGTTTACATTTGCATACTAACAACTCTTTTTTGTCTACATTTTTGCACCCATAGTGGGGCTTACCCCCCAAAAAATTAATTGATTTTATTAGCATTTGTTGTTTAAAACAAACTGTCCAAATTTTAGAAATATTTGTTGAGATTTGCATCCTAAAATTTCCAATTTTTTTAATAGTTTCTTGTATCAGCACATTTGACATGTCAACAGTGCATATGTATATTTATCAGTGCATTTGTATCTATATCAGAGCATTTGTTTAACCTTTAAAACCCCAAAATTTATTTTTTTGACAAAGTGGCACATTTGCACATAAAGTAGCACATTTGAATATAAAACAACATATTTACACAAAAAAACAACGCATTTGCACATATAACAACTCATTTGCACATAGAAAAACTCATTTGCACATAGAAAAACACATTTTCACACAAAAAATGCATTTGCATACATAACAACTCATTTACACACAGAACAACTCATTTGCACATAGAAAAACACATTTGTATAAAATACCACTCATTTACACAAGAACAACACATTTGCTAGGAAGATTATTGTTTTGGTTTTGCTCAGATTTGTTACCCTTTTGTTTTTTAAAATTTGTTTTGTTATTTTTAAATATACTATCTTAATGACATTTACCATCAAAGCTAACTGTTATACTTCCAAGTTTCTTATCTGTGCTAGGAGGTTTAAAAGTTGGATTTTGGTTTTTGTTAAATCTAGGGGTTTTACCTTTTGATTTCTGAGCAAGAAGTGCTTGTGTGGCATTCCCCTTAGAATCAAAATTTGACATTACTTGTTCTTCCTATATGAGGAGAAAAATAAGGGTTTGCAAATTTGGAATGTCTTGTTCTTTTGATATTTTGAATTCAAAATTGAAATGAAATTTCTAAGTATCTCTTGAATATTCAACTGAATAATGAAATAAAACAATTTATCCTGAATTAAATTACTACCACATCCATCTAATCGTGACTTAATATTTTTGATTTTTGATAAATAGTTTTGAAATTTTCATCTCCCTTCATGGGAGTTATCAAAAGCTCTAAAATTAATTTAATAATTTTTGATAGACATGTACCTTCGTGCATCGATTCCAATTGAGCTCTAGCCTCACTCGGGATTTCTTGATTCCTGATATGAAGTAGAAAATCATCTTGTACGCTTCACAAAATAATGGACATCACCTCTTGTACTTTCTATTGATACGTAATGATTTTGTCTGCAGTTTCTTGTCTTCCAGTCGGAGATCTCTTAGTTCCTTTCACAACTTTCCATAATTTGTTAGCCATGAATTTTGTCTTCAATTGAATCTTCCAAATGCTGTAATTGTTCCCATTCAACATTTGAGATTTATCAATCGAAAACTGATTGGAACCCTTTTTTGCGTAAAAGAAAATAAATAATAAACAAGGATTAAAATAAGATTTTAATAGAATTCCCCCTTTTGTATTTTAATCCTCGCAATCGAACACCAATTAGTTTACACCAAAAAAGGAGATCCTATTAATTGGATATTCTATACGAATATGGTAGTATAATATCAAAAAAAATAAATTGAAATGTAAGTGAATTTTTTTAGTTTTCTAACAAAATGACGATGACAATTTAGTCGTTGTGTCATAAGAATATATCATTTTAAAACAAAATGATTATATTGTTTTACTATTTCCCCCAAAAAATAAGTTTTATGATTAGTTTATAATTTTTGAAAATTAAATGAAACAATAATTTATATATATATTTTGAAAAAATTGTGAGCTCTTAATCCTTATTGGGTATAAATATCTATTAACTCGATTGAGTTGGGCTATCCAACTTGGTGAGTTTATCAATGAGTTATAATGCCAATGATATACCATATTCCATATATTATTTGCAACTGAATATAAATGCCAAACCATACTAATAACTAACTTGCCAATATTTCAAACTATGCAAATTAACTGAATATTATCCGTGCCTTATCTACCAACCAACTGAGCCACACATGCATCCACAGCCGATCTGCACAGAGACCACACAACACAACAAAAAGGGTGAGATGCTTGAGTGATCTGTACCCACAAGGGGTGTAAACAAAATTCGGTGGTGTGACCAAAGTCACACCACCATACACTGTCACACAAGCTTTTAAAGCATTTAACAAACCCACGTCGTCCCCATGTGGGATAAAAAATTGCAAAGGAGTAGGCATGAGGGTCCACGTAGGAGGGTGGTCAATGGTGTGTGGGACTACGGGGACACGCGATAGTCAGTGATAGGGTGGTTGTAGAGCCACGCGGAGCGTGCCAAGTGTTGTTATGGTGGATGGGGGGTTGGTAGGGGGCCAACCCTTATAAAGTTTTTTATTATATATTTTTAAATATAATTTGGGTCGCACAACCTTTTGATTAATAATATAGTTTGGTTTTATATAAACTATAGAATATAGTTTATATTAACTAGGCTTATATATATAGATATTATTTTTATAAAACATAGTTTATAATATAGGGAATAAAACTATAAAATATAAAAAATATAGTTTATATTGATTATAAACTATAGGTGGTTTTTTTATGGGGGTCCATAAAGGACATGAGATACGTTTTTGAAATTCAAAGTGAAAGTAATTAATTTTCATTACTAGGGCACAAGATGACCTGACCAACTAATAAGAAAATTTGAAAACCCTATTTTCTGGATTCTTATCTCCTCTGTGAACTAAATTTCACTTGAAATTTTTTTACTATTCACTTTTAATATATTGAATTAACCTGCACACTTTTACAAAATATAGAAAAATATTTCACAAAATTTATTCAAACCTTACCTTTATTTCCAGGCCTTGGTAATTCTCGAGTTCCTATTTTTCACGCGCGGTTGAAAACTCCAATTGAATTTCCACCTGTGTGCACCACATTTATTCAACCATACAAAGAGGGAAGAGGGGAAGGGGTTAAATAGGATAATAACCAGCTAGTTCCACCTAACTTCCGAATCGTTGCAACAGTAGAATTAAATTAATTATTTAATCTCGCTTTGATACCATATCAGGATGAGGGGATAAAAACATTTATAAACATTATTAAATACTAAGTATATATCTATTAATAAATACAAACATAAATGTGCACATGAAAGTAAATAAATGACAAAGTAAAGCAAATAACACATTGACACCACATGTAATGTGGAAAAACCCCAATGGAGTAAAAACCACAGAAATAATTATTTTCACTATACGATAAACTATTAAAACCATTCCAGTAAAAAAACCCCTACTCACTTCTACTCCATATTTTTACCAAGATCACCCCATATTTGATATCTCCTGAATATGAGCTATGGTCATATTTAAATAACCCGAAGGGTTATGAACTTCTTAAGAGACGGGGCACACCTCCTCGATTAATGTTAGTTAATTAAATATAACCACCTAATATAAAGTTTATATTTAAATAATAAGAATATAAGTTATTCTATATTATTTAAATATAAACTAAATATTATGATTCACTTTATATTAATATTATAGTCCTAAAGATCACCCATGCTAGAAAGTTTAATCGTTGACCAACTAATGAAAACCCACCACTCAAAAAGTGATACTCCATTGGTTGGTTAACAATTTAATTTGCTAAACATATCCAATTGAGAGCCCATTGTTATAGATGTAGTTTAAATTAATACACACGACCTTCTCTTTCATGTGAAGAAACTTATTAGCAACAAATAATATCCTACTAACAATTTTCCTATCATCATAAATATGTTTTCTTTCTCACACAAGCCTCCTTTTATCCCTTAGTACGAGTAGACACAAAATCACACACTTTGGGTAATTATCTAGTTCTGATTACATACTACTATTCATATGATTCCTAAGTAAGTAAAGTACTAATTAACCCATGTCTTTGGACACCTTTCTTTGCTTTCTGTTGATACTTTCAGTCTTGCACCCTTACTTTCTTAGTATGCATTTTTATACTTCGACATTTGTCATCCTAAACACCAGCACCTAGTTAGGATGCCAACACTAGGCGCCCTTCTCCCCTCTGGGTGCCCCTTTCCCCTTTGTATTTTACTCACACTTTTTGGGTCATTTCTAGCCATTTGAGCATCTTATCTTTTTGGTTGTCATCCTTTTCAGGGTTAATTACAAAATTCAAGCAAAAGGAATCATATAAATATTAAAATTATGTGATTATAATAAAACACCAAGCACTAAGCATTAACTATCACCACCTAATGTTGCATCCATCAAGACATCTAAGAGCTCCATTACATCCTTCTAGTACCATCATAAGGGACACACGGGCTGGTTTTTTACATGCACTTCATAGGATGTAAGTTCATTATATTCTATGCACACATTTATTACATTCTACATCTAGCTATTTTATTGCCATCCAAGTGTGACACATATAAGAGCTACCTAGGGAATAATTTCTACACATATACATACAAAACTACATTGGTTATGAGATATAGCGCAACACTCAGTCATGGATTTACCATTGTGATAGATGAGGACAATCCAACCCCTCATTTTGCATCTTTCTTTTTTAGGATTTTATGTTTATGTGAGGGTTTTGTAGGTTCATTCTTCATTGCAAGTTTCCAACGACCTTAGAGATCTTGGTGTGACCTCAGATTGATCAAAGGAAACTAAAGAAGAACACCTTGTGACACCTCAGAGGATGTTTTCTAAGCATTTCCGTTGACCTAGGTTCCCAAAAATAATTCTAGGGCACCCACAGGTACCCCAGTCCCTCTCCAGGTGCCCCATTCTAGCTTGATCCTCTAATTCTACATATTTTAGGGCTTTTATATAACACTTCTTCCTCATTGTTTATCTGGTTAGAGCTTCGATCCAGTCTAGACTTTACTGTGAATCAGCTAATCCTTTCTACCCTCTCTTTGCATTAGGGTTTCATTATTTATTGCTTAGTTTGCTTGGGTGTAATTTATGTATTTCATTTTTCATATATTAACTACTATAATAACAATCATATTAGGTTCTTATTTACATTTTAGCTTAATCATTTTGGTGAACCCGATTGATCAAACCATCCCTTATGAGTATGTCTTTACCTTATCAAGTCATAACTCAATATTCGTATCCTTACTTCACACCCACTAAGGTTTCAGGCATGGTTACTACCATTGCTAGTTTCATACAAGTTAGTACTCAACATCCTCCTCACTTTATTACACCTCAGGCTAATCCTTCTATGAATATGGTAACTACTCACTACACTCATCCTCTTATGGCTACACCCATTTCCATTCCACCACCCATCACTTCTTCGGCTCCTCATGATGCTTCTCAGGGCTATGATTTCATTGAACAACTTAAGAATGCACTGGTCAAAATCTCTGTCTATGAGTTATTGCACAATGCACCAAATTTTCATCAAACTTTAGAGGCCACTCTTCACTCTATTCATATAGAAAGTGACAATTTTTTGGTATCCTTCACACACCTCATCCAATATCTTAAAAATTTACCACATGCTATATCATTTACTAATGAGGACATATCACTATTTTCTAATGACAATTCATGTGTGCCTTTCCTTATCACCACAATTATTTACACCACTTTCATTAAACGTTTAATTATTGATAATGGATCGACTGTTAAATTATGTGCTCATTCACTTCTCAAACAAATGGGAATTAACGATATTCTAATTTATAAGAATTATACTTTTATTTGGGGATATGATTCCACTACTCACACATGCCTCAGAACTATTTCATTACATATTTGAGTTGGGCCTAAGAATTTTCTCACAAAATTATTTGTTATATATGCTTCATTTCAATTCAATCTATTACTAGGTAGATCTTGGATCTATGCAATGCAAACAGTCCCATCTACTCTACACCAGTGCTTCAAATTCTTAGATGATGGCTATGAACATACTATTACCGCAACTCTGTAAACCTTCAAATTTTGTTGCATAGACCTCGTTACTACTATTCATATTCCTCCTATGTAACCTATTCCATATAGTAGTATTGATACATACAAAGTTGGTCAGTATAGTGCTTTGTAATCTTATTTTAGACCACTCCAAGAACTCCAGTTATTTCTACTCATACTATTGTCATCAGTTCACCCATAGTGCTTGCTTCTATACAAACTAGTAATCTTCCTATTGAATCACATCTTACATCTAGTGCACCGCCTACCAACATACTTGATACAAAAATACAACATGACAATGTAAACATATGATGACTTTGATGATGAAGTTGACCATATTGAACCTACTAACTAAGAATTAGGGAAACTCAACGTCACTCCTATTGATATAGATGAATCCTATTTCAGTGACACTTTCATGGCCGATGGCCTTGGTGAATAAAAATTCAAGATCCCTCCCTCTACTGATGTTATGTCCATACTTTGGATGTTGTTTCACTCTCTCCTGAGAAGTCTTCATCTACACCACCTCCTTTCGCATGCACGCTCTTAATCAACAAATCTTAATGGCATCATATTATGGTTGGATTGTACTTGTTTTGATACTATTTACACGTATGATGGATTATCTAGGATTGGATTGATTCTTAATGATATTTTACCACCTCCTCACTCACCTCATATTTATCATAGTTATTTTCACAATACAACCACCTGTGGTCTTCATGTTTTTCATTTAGCAATATTCATTGCACATAGTTCTTGCACTTCTCCATTGCCACTTGGTCAATCTTGGCTTGACTATATTTGAGGCACCTTAGACTTCAGTCACAGTTCTATCACCTCTCCCATGCTATTTGACAACATTTTTATTGGTAGTTGTAGACATCTAGAATGTCAACATAGTTAATTACGATTAACTTGTCTTGCAAATATCCCAACATCATCCATATAATAATTAATAGCAATATTAATTATTATTATTTAATCCCTTTGATCATATTTACCCTTTATTGTTATTTATCATCCATCATTATATCCTATCTCATCATTTATCCCTTTAATCCTTTATTTTATCCATTTTCAACTATATAATAATTAATCATAATATTAATTAATATCATCTCCTTGTCTAATCTCATTTTATTATTTTATGAATTTAATATTCCCACATCTCACCTACCCTACACATCCCTACACCTAGCCTTTCCATGCAACCTCACCCCTAATCATCTTTATTATCCTAATTTAATTATAATAGAATCACATCCTCACACCTCTAAATATAGAGGCTTTTATTTCTAGAAGCCTCTCTAAATTTCCCTCTTTCTAATTTAAAAATTCAAATATCTTTAATTCAATGGAAACCTCTCTCAAATTCTAGAGGCTTCCACTCTAGAATCCTCCATTCTTCTAATCAATTCTCCACCATTGATCCAAAACCAACATGGCTCCATCCTAGCCATTGGATCATCCACCCACAAAATATAAATTTATCTCTCCTCCTCCATGAGAGCCAAGTTAGCAAGATCATAACAAACCTCTATTATTTTATCCACTCCATCAATCAATCATCCATATTCAATCCAATCTAGCATCATTCATCCTTTATCCTTCATAAAAAAATCATCAATCAATCAAGGGGAGGTGCACCCCAAGTGTCTCTAAAATTTGAAGCACCCAATAAGCAATGCAAGAGAAAATCCACCCCATCATAGGAGTTGTGAAATCTTGTAGGTAAGTGCAGATATTATATTCTCCTTCCTTTCCATCTTGCTCTATCTGAGGTAATAGTTAGAAGTGTTAGTTTATGAATTATTTTGGTTAATTTCTTAGTTTGCATTTGCATAATAACACCTATTTTTTGTCTACATTTCGGCACCCACCATGGGGCTTACCACCTAAAAATTTAATTAGATTTTAGCTGCATTTGCTGATTAAAAAAAACTATCTAAATTTTAGAAAATTTTGTTGAGATTTGCATCCTAAAATTTTAATTTTTCATAGTATTCACCTATATCAGTGCATTTAACCTGTCAACAATGCATATGTATCTCTATCAGTGCATTTGTATATGTATTAGCACATTTATTTAACCTTTAAAACCCCAAAATTTACATTTTTGTAAAAGTGGTACATTTGCACATAAATAAGCATATTTGAATATAAAACAATGCATTTGCACAAAAAACAATGTATTTACACCAAAAATTACTCATTTGCACATATAAAAACTCATTTTCACACAAAACAACACATTTACACATAAAATAATGCAATTTACACACAAAACAACAGATTTGCATACATAACAACCCATTTACACACAGAACAATGCATTTTCATACAAAACAACTCATTTGCACACAAAATAACACATTTTCATACAAAACATTGTATTTGCTCTATAAACAGTGCATTTTCTCTAACAATAATTTTTGCATCAATACTAAATAATTAATCACACTTTTTTGGTTTGTAATGGTATTTTGTAGCTTCTTACATTCCGTTTTTGTAGGAATATTATAGGAACAAGGAGAAACTATGTCAATTTTAATATTTGATTAGTATTTACCTAACACTCGTGGTTGCAGGATATTAATTAATCAAAACTACTACCCCTTTTGTCTTGTAGCTCAAATGGTCAAAGAACATTGGGGTATAAAAATAACTACTAATCCTTTTTTCTTACAAGCTCCCTTATTGAAGGCTCCCATCATAAAAACTTAATCATTAAATTTTATTGTTTTGTGTGTATTGTCATTTTGTGATTTGTGTTGTTGCTTGTTTTAACTCAAAGACAACACCGTGTATGCTATCCTCTCATGTCCTAGGATGATCTTGAGGATCAAAATTGGCTATTCTTCCCTCCATTTTTTCATTTTAAAGGAAACGTGATCTGGCAGTGATATCCATGCACTTGTCCTAGTTCTAGGGGTTTCGTGATTGTGGGATTCATCCCCACACACATAGACACGCCCCGTGTTCTGACGATGTATATAAATTCAAGGAAAACCATCGTTATTGGCTAAGTAATTAATTTTTTTAAGAGCAGTGTGAAGTGAGGGGATTCCACGTCCCAAAACCCAGGCCTTAGACAACATCCTTTCAACATGGATGTGGGCCCCACGTACCACAATGTATATCAGGGATTCCCCTAGTGAGCTTTTTCATCCTATACTAGGCAACCGTTTATCCACATATCAAGCTATAGTGTAAGAAGGCTGCACTCCCTAAGATCACTCGCTAGCTGACCCCACATCGACACATAGGTGGAGAGCCAATTGTGGCACCATCTTTGGTGTATGGTATTGAAAGAGGGCTATATCTTGATTGTAATCCCACTTGACTAGTTAGGGTGTGTGTTTCATGTTTTTTATTTGTGCACGAACACCCTTAACCATCTCATCACATTAAAATATTAATAAATCAAACAAACATCGTTAATAAAAAACATCCCAATCCTAATCCCATCATCATCCTTAATCAAGAGTCCTAATCCAAATCTAATCCCCCACACATCTTATCTAACCATGGCCTTTGATCCTCAATCCCCATCCTTTGCAAAACAACATCTGAACCCCTACCTCTTTTCTAAATCCACCAACCATATTATCCCATCACCCCCACCCATCAAAGTCAACTGTATCACTTTGACCATGAAGTCCCATACATTATCCAACACATTAACCAACAAATATCAAATATAACATCCTATATTAACCAATCCTCTTTTCGCCATTCAAACCAACCATCCTATGTTGCTCATAATATCCTAAAACCATCTAACAAATTAATCATAAATATCCAATATTAAATCATGTATCAACCAATCACCTCATAAACCATCATCTCCCAACTAACCCCATCCACAATTTCTCCTTCCTAATATCTCTAATTCTCGTCCCATTGACTTCCTACTTGATGAACCAAAATCATCCCAATCCACACCATGACCTAATAAACATAAACCACTATTCCCATAAGAGAATTCTGTCAACTTTGACAACTTCACTAATGTTGACTTAGACCAAGAGGACCTCCTTTATGTCCTTGTTAATTTAGCCACCCATCCCAAACCCACAACCATCCCAAGCCCCAACCTTCAAATCCCATATCAATCATCATGACCCATACCTTCGTCCCATAAAAAATCATACAAATAATCTACCATCGTCCAATACCTCAACTCCTAAATCCAATCATCATAAAACTTATCATTGAGTCTCATTCACGTATCCACAACAATCACAACAACTTAATCCTAAATCAATATCAATCACATCTCATCTTATTCCTCCATCTTTGTCATCTTAATCACCCCAATCCAATCCTATGGACGTTCTCCTAAATGGTCCCACATCCCCTAAACCATCATCAAATTCATCCTCTGAGCCTATGTTATGCCCTCCATTTCCTATTCCAAATACTATCTCATCCAACGTGACTTCTAAGACACCCTCATCCCCTTCTACCCCTAATGCTAAACAATCCAATGTGGATCCTATGAAACCCTAATCATCTTCATCCACATCTAATCCTATCGTAACCCCTTCATCACCTAGACCCAATACTATCCTATCTATTAGTCCTATTTCATCTCCCCCATCCCCCAATCCTAAAACATCTAACATGACACCTAAGGAAAAATTATGTTCATCTACTTCATCCCCTAAATCAATCAAATCTAGTGTAGTTCCTACACCACACCCATCCCCAAAATATCCTTCATCCCCAACATCACTCAAATCTAATGTGATCCCCATACCATAACCATCCCCTCCATCTAAATCTACCCCATCCCCTTCAACTACATCTATAAATCCGAAACAATCTAATCCTAAGCCCGAACCATCTACTCCAACCCATCCAAAATATCCCAAATCTACTTCAGCTTCCAAGACCAAACCATCCACTTCAACCCCTAGGCCTAGTCCATCCCCTTCATCTTCTGAACCACACCAATCCAATCCAAATCCTAAATCCAAATCAACCAGAACATCTCATCAACCACCTAATCCTATACCATTACTCTCTACTCCCTCCAAACCATTACCTCCTACTCCCTCCAAACCATTACCTCCTACTCCATCCAAACCATTTAACTCAAAACACTTCATTCCTTTAGGAGGAAAATATTTGACCACCATCTACCATCTTCTAAAAAACTGAAACATGATCATCCATCCCCTAATAAAATCATGTAATAAAAACTTTCCTAAACCATATTAGTATCGGGAACACTACTATTGTGACTTCTATCACACCTATGGGCATTAAACCAATTGTTGCATGAAATTTAGGTATTATGTTTAAAATCTCATTAACTAAGGAATTCTTAATCTTTTACCTCTCTACTCACCATATTTTCATCCTAATTCTATCCCTAACCATCATCCACCATTCAAACCCCACTCGACATCCAAACATCGTCAGCCATCCAAATCCCATTGTACATCCCAACATCCATCACCAACCAAAAACCAAAACAAATCCCCTCCCCCATCCTTTGTTAAGTCTGGCCTCTTAGTGGATGATAAAATTACAACCCCCCAATATCGTGATGAGCACATGACATAATCTTCCCCATCTAATTCATATCCTATAGCCAAAAATATGTTCACTAATATGAAACATCGAGGCAAAGGCTTCGGCATCCATGAACAAGGAATTCATGAACCCATCTCCCTTCATCAAAATCTAGGTTGTTTAGGCTTAGGATATAAACCTAACACTAACAACGTCCCTCCTATGACTCTATGACAACCAATTTCTACCACTCCCCTTGTTAATCCTACTATCCCAACCACTCAACCCAATCAAAAATAATTTAATCACCCTACAAATACCAAACACCTAAAAATGGATTGAGCAACCAATTCGTCGCCTCTGCATGAGTGTTCTTTCCTTTCCACCCATCCTCTTTCCATCCAACATCCAAATCTATTTGCATTTAATCCATTCTTATAATTACATCCATTTATATCCTCTCTCAATCCATTCATTTCAACACTAGATCAACTTGATCACACATGTTGTATGCCAATAGTACTAACTAGAATTGTGTGACCTTGGTCTATCATTACCTCTAACATTTAAGCATAATTTTCCTCCTACATATCCACACAATTTAACAAACTTAATAAAGTTGTGGTGAATACCTTTGTGTGTGTCTGTCGACATTCTAGCCAATGTCATCACTACACTAATTTCCACCCCCATAAAGCCACTAGGGATTCTTAACCCCTGGAGAGTTTTTAAGAGAGTGAAATCTCTTTGTGGAAAAAAATCCATATATAATGAAAGTTATATAAAAATTCAAAATATCAAATCAAATCCACCTCAAGACGCTCTCTAAGGGTGTTTTTTAGAAACTCTACTGGGGCTATGGACGCCTGGCTGATAGTAGAGAAATTTTGTGACAAGAATCATATGTATCTCCATCGGGGTTATGTATTCCTAACTGGTAGCAGAGAAATGCATGACTTAACCTTCCATTCACCTTCCATCAACCTACTTGACTTAATCACTCCCTACACATTGGCTATTTTGTCTCTACACACCACCCATTAAATCTTCACTTCAAGCGGTAATTAACCATCAAAATATCACACACTTCAATCTCAAAGAGAAATAGGGCTTGCATGTTGTCAGGTATTGTTTAAACCTTGGTTATAATTTTGTTTTAGTCTAAATCTTACCTTAAAAAATGTGTTGTTAGGCTCATCTTTTATTCATCAGTTATATTACTCCATCCATCACATCCATATCCTTTTGGATCAAACATCTATGGGTGGATGATGACCCTTTCATTTTCATCTAGTCCTCTTTATGTTCCTTTTCAAATATCACCATCATGACTGGGGGCATCCTTACTACCATCCAGTAGGGGAATCATCCATGTTGGGTACCCCTCACTTCCCATCCTACCATACACTTGGGGGGAAATCGAACCCATTTATCCATCCACATAGGCCACCTTAATTTATACGTGGGGGCACACTACATCTATCCCTTAATCCATCCCCCATATACATGGGAGTATATCTTATCCCCCATCTTATTATATACCACATCCCTCATCCTATATATCTATATCCCATCTAATCCTAACTTATCAACTAATCCCTATCCTATCCAACCTATCCAAATACCCTCAATCCTTCCCCTTAATCCTACCCAAAAAAACTTTGGGACTTATACGAGAAAGTCACATCTCATATTATATCCCATCATGAATCCTTTCATCTTACCTATCCTAAACCACCCCCCTATCCAAAATCCAAAATCCAAAATCCAAAATCCACAATCCAAAATCCAAAATCCAAAAATCCAATTTTTTCAAATTCAACATCCATCATCAAAAATCAAAACATTCAAACAAATACCTAAAAAGATCACAAATTTACATCCATAAAAAATAAAAAAAAACAATACAATGTGTGTGTTTTTGTTTGTGTGTGTTTTCTTGTTTGTCTGCATTTATATTTTGGACGATGATATGAGGCCCCTTTTGATTATTTTTATTTTGCATGGCTGATGATACAAGGCCAATTTTTTTGATCTAATAATATGAGGATAATTATAATATTAATCTGTACAATGATATGAGGACAAGGGGATTTGGAAATTAAGTCATCATAGTCTTTATACCATGGTGCATCTTGCTATATGCCACATCAACCAAAACTATTAATGACAATGATAGTGGGAAATTTATGGTAGAACACCCCCCTATATCACCATATTTTATCCTTATCATCATCCAAACCTCATCCTCATCTTCATCTAACTAACTATCTAACATCATCTTATCCAATCAATCCATTAATCAATCACTCAATATCTACATATCACATCCAGCTAACATCATCTCATCCAAATCAATCTAACAACCAATCCTTATTATCATCATCCCAACATCCTCAATATTTTCATCCTCCAAATCCAACATCAATATAAATCCTCAAATCTAAATTCAATATCCCATAATCCCAAATCCTCAAATACTAACTCCTTGACTAGGGCATCCTCAAATCTAAATCCAAAATCTTCACCCCTTGAATGGGGCATCATTTAAATCCTACATCTTAACCCTTGTCATATATCCTTGACTGGGGCATCTAACATCCTATAATCCAACATCCTCACATCAAAAATCCAATATCTTCTAATCCTTCAAATCAAACATCCTCAACATCTAATATCTTCAAATCTAACATCTTCAAATCCAAAATCAATGTTGTTGACATGTAGGCCTAATAGGTGTTTTCATTGATACAAAACCACATTAATGACAAAGTGGATGATATAGGAAGATGTCATGATGTTTTATGAGGTGATAACATACTGATTCAGATGTGATTGAGCTACTATAGGGAGATTCAATGAGGTATGCTTGCTCTAGCAAGCCTATATAGGTGCCTAGATGGTATAGTTTGATAGTGAGAGATTCTTGGATGTTCGAGAAGCATGTTGAAATGATCTATAACATTATTTGAGGGTTCTTGAGCACTCACATAAGTGGTATGGCACATGTACATGTGTTTGAATTATTACAGGTACTCATTGGGAGCATGTATGCTTGCTTGGAGGTGTGACAGAGTGCATTGGGGCTAGATGAGCTCATGAATGCATGCTGCTAAGTATATCATGTCATATGAGGTATGTTTGGGCCATTTTTAGAAGTTTCTTATTCAGTCTTGTAGTGTTTTTGTTAGTACTAGTTGTTACTATGAGAATCTAACATGCAAGCATAGGTAAGTCTTAGTGATTGAAGAGATTGGGCCATGATATTGATAAATTGATGATTGGAATGGGGAATAAATACCTAAGTTCAATTGAGATTAAACTAAACCTAGGTTGATTAAGAGGTTAACTTGTAGGTGGAAATTATAACTAAATATTAGCAAATGAAATTGTTTTTGGGAGATGTTAACTTAAGAGAAATGGGGAAATTGAAAAATTGGTCCCGTAAACCCATGAGAGTAATTACCCCTAGAACCCTAGTGAGTGGCCAAACCAATAAAAGGTAGTTGGTAGTTTTCCTATGATTGATGTCATGGTGAAATTTAAATGACACGAGTAGAGTATACATGTCCAAGTACCTATGTAATAAACACTCGTTTTGCACCCCTTATGTTCTTATCAGATAAAAGTATTCCCTTAGTGTGTAGTAGTAGATTACCTCATGTTTCTCGATGATTTATTAGTTAAAGATATTATAACTTTATTTTATTATCTTGTAGTAGGGTGTACTTTCCACCCTAGAATATTTTTGAAGTTAATAGCTTGTGGGACCTCCCTTAAGGTTATCGTTTAAAGAAACTCTTATGCATTTTGACCCAACGATTGAAATAGTTCCTTGGAAGGTATTTTGAAATGCATTAAAGTTGGATTAGATTTATTTCTTGTATCATGCATCTAATACTAGAGTGAATAAGCTTAATTAAATGAGTTGTCTCGTGTTAGGTTACACACCTTGTAGTAGTGAATCCATTAGTGTAAATTGTGTGTTATTTTGTTTATAATTGTTAAAAAAATGCTAATAGTGGGAGAAAATTGAGATCAAAGTACGATGTAAGTTAAAAGAGTATAAGAGTAAATGAAATTTTTATTTAGGAATAATGACATACCTGCAGTCCTTCAACTTAATTAGACATTCTCATGTGGTTAAAAATGAATATGAATTACCCTTGGCGAGATAAAACTTTCGAGAAAACGTAAACTCTTAAATATATATAAATGAATAAATTTTTAGGATGTGAAAATGTTGAATTAACTCAAACCAACTAGTGAAATATATCGGTATAACAAGAAAATAAAGGTACCCTAATATAGGGAAACTAATAGGAAGGGGTAACTTGACTCTATATCTCCTTTAAATCTTAAAATTTCTTCCCTCGAATTCCTGTTATTTTCCCCTTCCATAATAAGGGTAGGATTTAGATGTCATAGTGATGAGTGATGATGCTCTTAGCAAAAATTCAGGTTCCCACAATGTGAATTTTGCAAGATATGACTATTTTGGTCAGGCAGGGTCAAAATCTAGTGCATTTCCAGCTCGTAGTGCAACTTTAGATGCTCGTTGTGAATCATGTGATTTGTATGTGACCTTGTAGATTTCAGGGCTGTTCCTAAGGTGAGTCTAGAATATTTTAGAAGAATAATGAGGTTTTTTCATCGTCAAGTTTTTATGAACGAATACTAAGTAGGTAAGAAGGTCAAGAACCCTAGTTAAACCCTAGCTAGGAGCAATTGATAGAAAGTGAAGATTTTTGACCTGGTGTTGATTGATTAATAACACATGATGATTTAATTTTGTATAGGAATCCTTGGAATTTCCAGAAATGTATGGTTTAGGTCATGTTGACATGTGGGCCCCACCTAAAAATAGTTGTTTATGGAGAATAAGGTTTTAGGATAAGATGGTATAAGGGAGTAGCATGCACAATTGATCGTGAATAATGCATGGGAGTTTTTTACTAATTTAAATTGAGGTTTAATGAAAATTTCATGTAGTTTTATGATGTTTTGAGGTCTAAACAGGTTGATTGGTCAAAGGGTAGTTTTGGGATCTCAAATAGTAGGGTCCAGTAAAATGGTCATAACTGGAGCTAAAGATAGATTTTTGAGATGATTAAAGTTGTTTTTGGAAATTATATTTGGATATATTTCTAGTGATATATGTCTTGCCTCATGATGAGGTCAAATTTTCAAGGTTTCTAGGTCATTCTTTGAGTAAGAATAGTTTTGGCGGTTCAAGAAAATTTTTGTTTTGGTGTAAGTTTGATGTTATTTAAAGCATGATATGGATTATATGATACTTACTATCAATTGAAATGTGAAAAGGAATTATTTTTTAATATAATTAATCCATTTTTATATCTTTAATGCATTCATAATTTATTTTATGAGCTAACCTTTGGAGACAGGTGTTTTGACATGTTAATCTAGTGAAGGAAAATGTTTCTTTGGTTTGAAGAAAATGATGTGTCATGACTTATAAATTTCTTAGACATGTTATAAGGGTTATTCCATTTTGTTTTAGTGGTCACCTAGCATGTTTTTTTTTAGTAGAAGTGATTTTGTGATCAGATGAATTTTTCAGGGTGTTGAATAGTGCAAGAAACAGTTGTGAGATTTGTAAAGGGAACCGAGCCCATTGAATGAAATAATTTGATTGGTTGAAAAAAATTGTGACCCTTGTTAATTTTTAAATAATGTATTACTCATGTTTTATGAATATGGGATCTTTACTAAACATGGTTTTGGAATGAGGAGAATTTTTGGCATCCCAATGCATGTGTTTTAGTGATTTTTGGATCATGAAATGAAGGGTTTTTGCTAGGTATAACTACTTGGGTAACTTTTAGCTGTTGTGGAAAAGTTATGGGATGATTTTAATGATGAATTTATTATAGTTATTATGAGGGAATGACATTATTTGGTTTATAGAGAAGAAAATGCTATAAAAGTGAATTTTGAGCTCATTTTGTGAACTAGTCTTATATAGGGGAGTAGTGCGACATAGAGGAGATTGAATTTAAGGTATGTGGGAAGAGCTTGAGATATGATCAGATGAGTGAAATTTTGAGGAATTATTGAGATCATTTTTACAAGATATTAGACAAGATATTATAAGTAAGACAAGGTGAGAAGGAAGAAGATAGAGCAAGATTCAAGACCTAGGGTTTGTGAGCTGAATTTGTGATCTCCATCAGTTGTGGTAGAAGAATTATCATATATCAATAATATTCAGGTATCTGAGTTAGTTCTTGGTCATCTTATGGGTTTGTAGCCTCTTTGTAGAGTGGTTGCTTCACTAAACTAGGGGTTGGTACCTCACTAAATCAGGCGTTGATGCTCCTTTTCAAGTTGGTGCTTCACTAAAAAAATTGTGTAATATAAAAAACTTTTTAGTGTGTTTTCTTCCCCTTGAGGGTTTCCCACATATATTTGGTGTTCTTGTGTACTCTCTTTCTCTTGATCTTGTGAATGGTTTTTAATATGCTTAAGTAAATACACATATGATTTATCGTTGAATAAATGGTTGAATGCATGCTAATGAGTAATGGATGGAAAATGAAATGAAATTCTTATAGGATTGATTCACCTCCCCTCTTAGTCCATTGGGATTATAACAAATCGGTGCATATGTAAATATCTTCTCTTGATGCTGTAGAGATAGGGAAAATGTTAAAAAACCTATTGGGGATAGTCAATGGGAATGATGAAATTAGATAAAAGAAGTCATTACAAATCCTCTTTGACAAGGAGGGAAATGTGAGGATGCATGCAGCAAAGCTTCTGCTTTACTGGTATAACATTGGGAAAAGTGATGATATTTTTGACAATGATAGAAGGGTCAAGACTTGTCATGTCTGATTATGACCATGCGAATTCCTAGCTATGATGAGATATGAATGCAGTGAAATATTCAAGATCATGTGGCTCAAGAGATTGACCCACTTTAAGGATGTGAGGTTCCCAAGGAGTCCCAATATTGATTTCGATGTTGGCTTCATTGAGAAGAGTAGATGTGTCAGATGGTAAGGTCTTATGAATATAATAATCCTCTTCCCCCATGTGGGAAATAATAACATCATCTTCATCACACTAATGGACATCGACAAGTAGAATAATATTCTTCTATCTTCTCCAGATGGTGAAGGGGAAGGGACCTAGTCTAATTTTCACACTGATAAGTGACCAGTCCCAAAGATAAGTGATCAGTCCCAAAGTGATGGTGGAGAATAAAAAAATGTTAGAGGTAATAGAGACAATTTCATCTATTTCCATGTCTTTGTGGGTTGGAAAAGATGGGGAAGGTGGAGAAGGCATTCCCATGCGTATCTCAGATGGTGGTATGGGGTCAACGGGATGCTCTTGATAGCCTAACCTAAACCTTTCATGAGGCTTATGGTATTGATTGATAATAAAGCCATTTGGGCCATGATCATAAATTCTTAGGAAAAATCCCTTCCATTTGCAATGATGGAGATTGATGTGGGAGAAAGATGGTTTTTTTAGGAATCCAAAACCACAGGTATAAGGTTTTGCATGTTGTCGTTCAACGATATGAGAAGAAGGGGTGTCAATACTACCATAGAACAGGTTGGTTTAAAGATATGGTAGACCAAAATACAGGGTATCCCCGACATGTAGTTGATACATTGGTGCTTTTTCAGGTTTACTGAAATGGTAAGGAGTGGGAAGGGTGTTAAGTGTGAGAAAATTATACTCCCCCAACATGAGTTTGTCCATTAATATATCTAGGGGTCATCGATGGAAAGTTTGGATGAGCGAATGGATGGTGCAAATGAATCATTCTTGGGAAGGAGTACATCATTTAGTCTATAGGTCAGGTTACACATTTGGAAGGGAGGATAATCCCTAAGAAGTGTCAAAATCTTCCCTTCATGCTCATATTTAATGGAGTGATGAAGTGTAGAGGGGATGCAACATATGACATGAATCTACAGTTCACCCAAGGAGAAAATTGTACTTAAACTTCCCCTGTATGATGTTGAAGACCTCATGGAGGAGCTTCTCACCGGTGTGGATAAGAAGAATGACTTTTCCCAAGGTAGTAGTGATGGCATCGTTCAAATCATAAAGAAGGTGAGTGTCTGGGTGATAGATTCCTTTGGGATCTTAAGATGATCAAAAGTATGTGATGAAAGGATATTAATGCTTGCCCCATTATCGATAATTGATCACCAAATGAATGTATCATTTATCATGGTCGTGATAAAGAGGGGAAGGGTGTGTTCTTCCAATGGAATATCTAGAATCTCAGCATAATTGAATGATATAGTAATATTATAATCCGCAAGCGTTCCTACAAGATATGTGAAGGCTTAGCCCTCATCACTAGATGTTGAAATACGCTTTAAGGTCTCAATGAGAACTTATCTATGGTCTCGCGAGCTTTGGATGAGCTTGTAAAGGGGCATCTTAACATGAGCTTGATGAATCTATTTGATGATACTCTATTCAATGGACCTAGGGGTTGCTAAGATAGAAACCTTAGGTTTTGATGATGTGGGTAACTATTTAGGAGGAGGAATGACGACGAAGGTCTTGGTTTTTGGTTGGGATGTTGATTTTGGATCATGTGGACCAGATTGATTGGTTACCCAAATAAAATTTATGAACAAAGGGGGACCATCCTTGGAATATTTTTCACTCGAAGGTGAGATGGCCACAACATTCTATGAATAATGTGGGGAGTTTTTCAGCTGGATGGATGGCGTCAAACATGTAGACATTGGACGCGATATGGAAGGAAGAGACTGGATTTGTTCAAGAAGAAGTCTTTCTTCCTTAATAGGTCATGGAAAATTGATAGGAATGCTCTGTAATTTTTGAGTGGATAAAATATAGCTCAAGGATGAAAATTCATAAGGATTGGTCATGCGGAAAAAAGGTGCTCAAAAAGGCGTAGAAGTGTAGCAGAACAAGGCACACCTAGGAGCAGGTAAAAACATGACTTATCCATTTTTAGTGTAAGGCTATTTTTAAACTTGGATTAATAAGCACGCAATAATATGAAGACTTGCAGACCATGCACGGTTAGTTTGGGAATAACAAAAATTAGAGCGCCATGTAGATTTTTGGCCTAATAATAGGATCTATACTTAGATTAAAATTTATAAGATCTATTATTAACACTTGCATGCTTTTGTATTCTCTTATAAAGGCATATGAATATTATTAGGATGTAGCCTATTTTTGGAAGGTGCATGGGCATCGAAGGGAAAGTCCCCAATCCTATAAATATGTATTGATTTGCATGGTTTGGACATACAATGTTTTGTATATTTATGTTGTTGGTTTGTATGGGCACATGACTCATGGTGACATTATTATGATGTATGAAGCTTCTGTGTTTCACATTATTTAATGGAATATATCATATTGGTTGGATATTGGTGTTAGATGTAACTGAGAAAGGATCTTGTATGGTTAAGATAATTATAGTGGTTGTTTAGTTATTCCTTCATTTGGTTTAGATCTAGATATGGTTTATGCATTGTGGTTTAACTAAGTATTTGTTATGGATCTGAGTTATAATTGCAATCATTCTAACATATTGAACAAGCTTCTCTAAAGAGGGCCCTGCTACCCTTGTGCACTTTGGGTGAGCACTCAGTTTAGGATGAATGATGTGCTAGCGCACCTTAGGCTATTTACAGTGAATTTTAGGCTACATCATTGGTTCCATTGTCGGGACCTGTTTCTCAATTTTTTCCATGATGTTGCATGATGAAGATGTACCGATTGACCTTGGCCAGTATTGGGGAGTGGTTAGAAGATCTGGAAGAATAATATGCCTATAGCTTCAGTACTGGACCTAATTTTAATGAAAGTGCATGGGTTAAATGGAACCTATATCATGATATGTATGAGATGTTATTTGCTTATTTCCCTATAGATCTATAAAAGTGGCTAGTTGCTTATGAGTATAAGAGGAATTGGAGGTTTCACATACTTGTTTGGATGCAAGAATAATTCCAAGTCATATATGATGAAAATATGATTTGGACGTGTTCTGTGTATGTTTAGTTATGTGGTGTTTTGAATATCTATAGGTAGGAATACGCAGTTTCTACATACTATTGTCAAGAGGTTAATTTCTAATTCTTGCACAATCCCAGAGGATCGTATTTACATGGTATTCCATTGGCGATCAAGATCTTGATTGTGACCCTAGATTTGGAAGAGAAGTTGATGGCTAACTAAACCCCACCATGCATAGGGATAGGAGCAGAATTGGTAAGGATGGTAGACCTAGTGGACGAAAGGCAAAGAGAAGAAAGCTAGCTTAAGTTCAATGAGGCAAATGAGAGGGATTTAGAAAAGTAGCGTGAGGTTACATAATAGATGGTGTTGTGGAGAGAGATGGCTCATGAAGGATTTGAAGCTCACGTAGAGGATATGGAGCCAAAACATCTAGAACTCCCCCATTTGGGAAAGTATGATATGGAACCCTCTTCATCCTTAGATGATAGTGAAGTGGTAGAGATTACATGGGCCATAGGTGTGCATCTGATCCCTCCTAGTGACCTAGCTCGTGCACTTGGTTTTCAAGTATCTACAATAGTCAATAATCAGTAAGTTAGTGTGGGAAGTAGAGTAGTGAGAGGTAAAGTTAGTTTACCATCAAGTTCAAGAGTGAATCAAGTAGCATATTCATTTATGGTAGGAAAGGCATCTTCTGTGTTTTTTGGAGGAGGTATACTTTCTAGCATGTCTTCATCACAGAACATGGGTGCACAAAACTTTGGACTCGCATCTATGAGAAGTAAAACTTCACAGAATGTGGGAGTTAAATTTATCACAACTATTGGAAAATAAGGTAGTACATCCTTTGGTTCAATTCCAACTATAGGATGAGGACCAAGAGGATCAAGCAACTCAAGATCTGGTAGTTCTGGAGGTGGAGGAAACACAAGGGTGTAATACAGGTTCTGGATCTAGTGGGCATGGTCTACACCAACCCTAGGATATTTATATGGAGATGTCTCTTTGTCTTCCTAAATACAGAGGAATAGAGGATGTGGTTATGCTAGTACATATGTGTGAGATATTATGGCACATAAAGTAGATTACAACTCTAGAGTAGAAGGCAAGTTAGTTTGTGACTACATTATAGGGGTGCGCACATAGTTAGTACAATAAGTTTGACCCTAACCAAAACTGTGTTGATTATACCGCGCTGTGAGATGCTTTCTTGAAAGAATTTATTATCCCTGAATTTGAGCAAAAGAGCATTAGCACATTGAAATATATCAAGCAGGGAACTACTGAGAGTGTTTTAAAATGTGAGGCATGATTCAAGATTCTTTTGTCCAAGTTATTGTATCATATACACGTGATCCATCATGCACAATGGTTCATTGGAGGACTTATCATGCATTTTAGAAGATCACTTTCACATAAAACTTACACATGTCCACATGAGGCACTTGATGTAACTCTACATGTTGAGGTAGTAGGAAGTGTAGACACAAGAATGAGACCTTACTTAGAATCTCAAATTGTAGCAATGGAAAATTAGTTAGAAAACGTAGTAGCCAATTCGGCACATGAGACACACAGTGGAATTTGGTGTAAAAATTGTGAAGTAGAGGGGCATACTAAAGATATTTTCCTCACAGATTAGTGCACTACTTGTTGCTAGACTGTGAGATCTATCACTTGGACCATAGTTTAAGTTGGTGCACTCATTTTTGTAGGTCCACTACTCATGATACTGAAGATTTTAGCCTTAGGTTGATTGATCAGATTCATAATGCCATTGATATCGGTGTATGACAGACCAGAGTTAAAAATAAATCTAAGGATAAAAGTGAGCATCATGACCATGATCATAATGAAGGGTGATTCGATGGAGGCCATGGTCGAGGTCGAGGATACGGTGGTGGATTTAGAGCCTGAGGTCATGTCAGTGGAAGAGGTGAGTTCCCCTATGGAACATGTTATACATGTGGATATCTTAAACATTACAGGCATGAGTGGCCTCAGAATATTGTTTATTCTTTTTATGGCAAGAGTCATAACTATGAGGAGTGCCCAAACTTGTAATAACATTTAAGCTAGAAGCATAAACAAGAGAACAAGGGCATGGGAATGGTCAGAGTATAGTATGCCATAGAAGATTCGTGGAAGCCAAAGTTAGCACTTTACCTTGAGTTGGTACCTATGAAGATTACTACATGTGCCAAAGCTGTGCATGCTAGGGAGGTTCCAAAACCAAATCCTACCATTACTAAGGAGGAGGTACTACATTCAAATTATCCATACCCTATGCATCAGAAAGAGATCTATCAGTAGACTATGGAAGCGATTAGGATTTTATAGGGTGAGATACAATGTTTGAAAGAATAGTAACAGAAGTTAGAACAAAATAAGGTAGTTGAACTCCGACGGATGGATGTTGATGATCTAAAGGAGGTTTACAAGATGTTGTGCCAAGAAAAAAATATTCCTTTGTTGGGGAATTGTTTGAATGGTAACACTCCATGCACGAGAATTAAGAATAAAAGACATATTTTACATACTAACCTTCCACCTCATATCTTGGATTATGACAAGGAGATCATGCTGAATTTTTTTGTTGATGGTTGGCTTTTGAGTAATATCTTGATTGACACATGTCCGAAAGTTAATGTGCTCACTTTGGATGTGTGGGTTCAGATGGGTAGACCACCATTGCAGCCATCTTCTAATGTGTTGTTTATGGTGAACCTGATGAATGCCATGCCAATTGGGGTTTTGAAAGATGCATCAATTAATATACAGGGGCCAAGTTTACTAGGGACTTTGAGGTCTTAGCACTTGTAGAAGTAGATAGTTTTTTTGCATTACTTGGGCCCTTGGTGTTATGCCAATAATGTTTATTTTCACTTCAATAAGGGGTATATCAATTTTGAAAACAAGGAGGAACAAGTTATTATCCCTTTGATAGACAAAAAATATGTACCTTATGTGGATCCCTTAAGTGAAGAAGACTTGAACATAATTTATGTGTGCATCATTAAAGATCCAGAAGTTCTTGATCCATCAAAGGAAGGATGTCTCCAATGGGATGATTCACATTCCATGATTGATACTACCAATGTCACATGTGATAACTGGGCATATGACACTTATGAATTAGTTAGGCCTGAATTAAGAAGTGCAACTATCCGTGTAAGTAGACCATGTTGTGTTAGGAATTTGGGAAACAACTAGGTACCTTGGTATACTAGTGAAGGTAATCCTTATATATTCCTACGCACTATGGAAGTATAGTTGAAAGATCATGTGGAAAGAGGGAACATGCTAGTTTACACCCTGCATGGGAAAGTAGTGTGTTGGTGGATGGTTCATAAATATAATATGATAGAATAATGGGAAATGAGAATTGATTTCTCTACTAGATTCCTCCAAAGTAACACACCTACTCAGATCTCTGAATTTCATGATAACAATCTTGTTCAGCACCACGCTCAATAGTGTGAGAGACTCTAGATAGAAGGGTAGGAATCTTTACCACCATCGTTGTGGGTACACAATCTCTAATTCACCTTGCGAGGTTGTGTGCGTGCATGGTATGTTTATGCGGAGTTGAATAGAGAGACTGGAAATTTTCAAGAACTTACTGTAGGTATGATTCAAAATTTTAATTATTTTTCCACTAAACCTCTCGTGAATGAGGCATTACAGGTTTTAATTTTTTGACTATAGGAGATAGTGAAAAATATGAGAAACTTATCTAGGAGTTACTTGGTGAGTTAGATTTGGAGGCACGTTTTGAAGAAGTTGAAGAGACAGATGCACAACAGCTTGGGTGCGCCTACATAGACAAAAAGGAAAGATTTTCTATATGATTGATGATGAAGAAGTGGAAAATTTGGACATTGAGCATTCAGAGGGTATGTGTTAGGTCTTAGAAATTATAGATGAGAAGGCACACACCAATCATGAGCCTATGAAAACAAAGAAAGTAAACATTGGAATGGATGTTGAACCTAAGGAGGCCATCATTGGGGATTATTAGTCTAACTATGAAGTTGCTAAAATAATTGAGTTGTTGCATGATTTTTAGGATATGTTCCCTTGAGGATATCATGAATTAAAAGGATTTAATAAATATTAGAACTAAGTTAAAGGAAGGTGCACACCCAGTTAGGAAGAGGCCTTATAGGATGAACCCTAACCTACATGTCAAAGTTAAAGAAGAAATTAACAAGATGTTGAAATCTAGAATCATTGAGCCCATAGAAGAATAAAAGTGGGTTAGCCCTATGGTAATTAGTATAAATAAAGATAGAAGGATAATAATATGTATGGAATATAGGGAGTTGAATGTTGCATGTGTAATTGATCCTTTTCCCACACCATTTACTAAATAAATCTTGGAGAGTGTTACAGGGCCCGAAATTTACTCCTTTACTAATGGATTTTCTAGATATCATGAAATGAGGATAACTAAAGAGGATCAAGAGAAAACAAATTTCACCATTGATTAGGGAAGTTTTGCATACATGGTTATGCCCTTTGGGTTAAAGAATACACTTGTAGTATTTTCATGCATAGTGGTACAAGTGTTTCAGGATTTTATTCATAAGTTATTACAGATGTATATGGATGATTGGATAGTCTATGGACTTGTGAATGATCATTGTGATAATTTTAGGTTGATGTTTGAGAGGTGTAAGAAGTTGTTGTCAGTTTGAGAGGTGTAAGAAGTCTAAGAACACAGTGACATAATATTTATAGTGGAAAACCCCAAATAGTGTAAAAACCATTATGAAATAACCTTTTACTTTTCAAGAACCAAACTTACATCTAATAACTTTCACCTCCTCCTTTCAACCATAATCACAAGGGTAAAATAATATTCACCTTTGATATTTCATTTGAATATATCAAGCGAGGACCTAAAATCCTTTTTATATTAGGTGATCGGGTATGTCTCTTGACCCACCTTTTAGACCTTATCGGTTGACACATATACCTAAGTTTATAATATTTAATATTAGAAATATAATCATTTCATGATATTAAATATTTAATTGAAAGTATATACCTAGGCTAGCGTATTTAATAATAGAAATATAAATATTTCATATTATTAAATATTAACCTATATATATTAGTGATAGACCCATATACATTAAGGGTTGGCCAAACCACTTAATAATTATGTTCCAACACTCACCCTTAATGTTAAGTAGGATGAAATATGCCAATAGATTACCTGGTTGTGGTACACTACAAGATTTACAATCCTTAAACAATAAATGTTTTAGGTTAACATATCAGGTGAATGAATTATAACACCTTCATCATACTCAAGTTACATTTTGGTATAAAAGGATTTAGAATCCCAAAGATAATCCCATGATCAGTGGCTAAGTATGATTTGTGAGTCTTACATGTTCTCATAAAAGGTTATTGAACCAATAACCAAGGACCTCCTTAATAATATGCTTGTACTAATATTTACCAATAAACTCAATAGTACTAAAGAGTTTATTGAAGACCTCCTTTAAAATCTTTCTACACTTCTTTCTAAAAAATAAGTTGAGGAGATATACATACTCGAAAGTCTTTGTACACTTGCCAGAAGGTCTTTTTTACACTTTCCCAAAGGTCTTTTACAAATGCCCGAAGGTATTTTTACAAAAACCAAGTTCCATTAGGAGGTGACATTGTCATGCACCCTCCCCACTCAATGGCAACTCCAAAAATCCAAGTTTTTCAAAAAAGTGACAAAACTTTGCAGCACTCAAGGGCTTTGTGAAGATGTGAGAAAATCAGGCTTCTAGGTTGATGTTCAGGCATCCAGTGTGATTACACAACATGGAATCTTTTCTCCAAGCGTGGGACTTGTAAAGATGAGAAAAGATTCTCCAGAGAAGGCTGGTTCCTATTCCTCTGTTCAGATGCACACAAAAAATGCAGAGGGTTTGCTAAAACCTAATCTAACTTGCCAAGGAGACAGGGTAAGGAAATGCATAGAATAAAACCTAAACTACAAAGGTGATGCACCGAGGAATGTTAGACACTCGTTTTGCAAATTTAACACAGACCACATAGATGCAATACAAACACCATGCACAGGTAACCAAACTGCAATAAGAGATCAAAATGACAGCAATGAATACATGAGAGGGTCGAGAGTCAATCACAACACATATATTATTGCTCAAGAGTCGATACAGTACATTGCAGTGGCCAAGAGGCAAAAAAGACTGGCATTACAACCCATATGGGAGGTTTGAAAGCTCCACAAATTCTCTGGCAAGCGAGGGAATAAGGGAGGATGCAAAACAAAAATGTCTGACCCCTTAAAGGAGCTCTTCTTTACAATATATATCAAGAAATGAGAGAGGGAAGAGAGAGGAAATCCAGAATCTACCCCAACCACTTCTTGGTAGCATTTAAAATCATCTCATTATGACAGAAGCGGCGGATCCTAGCAAAACGGCGGGCTGTCTAACAGGAGCGGCGAGCTGTCTGCTGCATTAAAGTTGGTTGTTGAAGCATTACTTCTGTCTATCACCACGCGTCAGAGACGTTTTCTTAATTTTCTCCCTCCAAACTACACCAAAATGCGAGATTGATCCCAGAATCATGTAGAGAATTTCAACAGCTTTCCGTTGATATAAAGAACGTGCAAATCGAGCTCTGGATCGAAAGATACGAAGGTCTGAAGATTTAGGGCACAAAACAGGCAAGAACAGGTTTTAAAATCTTTTCCCGCGCTCTGCCATCTGGACGACACGTGGCAGGCCCTGATTCGCTGAGTAATTCCCTCTCTCCACCTTTTCGCGGGCTTTTCTTGTGGGCCCCTTAAACTTGGACACGTGGCACTATTTCATTGGTTCGGATCAGTGCTCGAAAACTCGCCCCTTTGACTTTTTGGACCTTTTTCCTTGGCGACACGTGTCATGCTGTGATTTGTCCATGGGCCTGCCGGATTTTCGCGTCCACCGCGTCTTTTTGTCCTCGGATGTCCCAGTGCTTCGCGGGATAGAATCCTCCGATCCACCCGAAATGGGCTTCCTCGTCCCTTTTCTGCCGGTGACACGTGGCGTGATCTGATTGGCTTTCGGCTCCTTCGGCTATCCACGTCCCGCGCGTCCCTTTGTCCCACTTGTCCTTGTGCTGAAGTTTCCTGTTTCGGCCGAACCGATCGGTTCACGTCCTTCGTGTCCATGTGTCCCAAATGTCCCAGTGCTGTCTGGGACAAATTCTTCCGGTGTCACCCGATTCGGCCGGTTCGCGTCCTGCCCTACGCACACTCTTGTCCCGCTTGCTCCTGGTAAAGGACTTGGACAAATTTTCTTTCTTTCGGCCGATTCGGGCATTTCACGTCCATTTGTCCCAGATGTCCCTTTTCTGTTTGGGCCACCTGGAGGCTTTTCGGCCGATCCATGCCTTCCGCGTATAATTGTTCCAACTGTCCCAAAGGTGGCCTTGAGCAGGACTTAGCCAATTTTACGATTTTCTCCTGAATCAATCTACTTGCTTGGAACTAAAAAACTCTAATGCATGTTATCAAATTAACTCTGGGGGGTGAAATTTGGATAACAATTTGGTGACTTTTCGGGGTCACCTGCTTGCTAGGTAGAAGATCAGTGGCCTTTTAGCAATCCATTGGGCATGGAGTCATAGGCAATAACCTGAAACCAACCTGATATCTGATCCCGAGCCCGATACCGTAACTCCTTCTCTGAGAGCACGCTGAACTGTAGAAAACCAACCCAGGAGCAACAAAACCTGTGCCAAAGCACTTAGGGAAATTGAAACCTAACTACAACAAGACAATGTGCATACGCACTTAGAGGAATTGAAATCTAGGCTAATATTTACAAGGGTAAAACTTTTTCTTTTCAGTAGCAATGTTTAAGATAGATTCCGTTGACCGGAATCGGGAGTTCTTCTCCGTCCAATGTAGACAATTGGAAGGCATTGCTATTCTTACATTCCATGACCATGTAGGGGCCACTCCAAATGGCATCAAACTTGGAATGCCTTCCTGGTTTTTCCCGATCTGCATCCCATTTCAGAACTAGGTCCCCTTCCTGGAAGGTCCTTGCTCTTGCTTTCTTATCAAACCATCTTTTCACTAAGGCCTGATCTTTCTCAATTGTTTGAACTGCACGTTCTCTAATTTCTTCCAATTCCATCAACTCTGCATACCTGGCCTCCATTGGTTCGAACTCAGCCAACTCCAACTGCTTCATGAACTCCAATGCAGGCAGTTCTAATGATATAGGCAATACTGCCTCTTTTCCATAGACCAACTTGTAAGGGGAATTACCTGTAGACCTCTTTGGTGTTATTCTGTCAGCCCATAATGCTGATTTTAGCTTGGTATGCCATGTTCTTTGATTTTCATCCAGAGTCCTCCTGATGATTCTTAGCAAATTTTTGTTTGTGGACTCTGCCTTTCCATTACCCTGTGGGTAATAATTGGAAGAGGTGCTCAAGTAGATTCCATTCTTGACAGCCCATTCTGTAATCTTGGAACCTACGAATGCCAATGCATTGTCTGATATGATAGTGGCCGGCACACCGAACCTGGTCACTATTCCTTCATAAAATTCTAGTATATTAGACTCGTTTGCCTCTTTGAGTGCTACTGCTTCAGTCCACTTGGTGAAGTAGTCCGTTGCCGTGAGAATCCACTTGTGGCCTTGGCTTGAGTTTGGGTTGATGACCCCGATGAAGTCCAATCCCCATTGCAGAAATGGTTGGTCAACCAAGATTGGGTGCAATGGAAGCGCTGCTAGTCTTTCTTTGCCTGTGAAGAGTGCACATTTCTTACACTTTCTTATCCATGTATAGCAGTCATTGAACACCGTGGGCCAATAATACCCTGCCTTTATTATCTTGAGAGCTGTTACTCGTGGGGAAAAATGTCCTCCAGAATCTCCATCGTGAAAATCTCGTAACACCCTCTCAATTTGACCAGTCCCAATGCACCTCAATAGAACCCCATTGATGTCTTTCTTAAACAAAACACCATCAACAAGCACATATGGAATGGCTTGTAATCTGAAGTATCTCCTCTTTGCTTTGCTCATTTCCTGGAGGGCATAGTCCTGTCTGTAGGAAGTGTATCATATTTTGAGTCCAACAAGGAGTAGGCACATCATCATTTTCATGTTCTTGGCCATCCTGTAGTACCAAGACAGTCTCTTTTTCATCACCTGCTTCAACCTGTTGACTCAAGGCTAGCTGTTCACATAGTCCCTTTCCACGTACTAGTTTGGTGACCTTGATCTCGATGTCATATTCCATGACACGAGTTATCCACCCTGCACGCTTCTCATTCAGATCCTTGTTTAGAAGGAAGTCCTTGACTCCCGCATGAGAGACCAATAATTGGATCTTGTTGTTTGAGACTAGGTGCTTGAATTTCTTTAAACTCCTGATCACTGCAAGTACATGCTTTTCAATGAAAGAGTATCTAGTTTCGTATTCCTCCAAGCCTTGACTGAAGAAAGCAACTGGTTGTTCTAATCCTTCTTTGTTTTGTTGTGCCAGGATTGCAGAAATTGTGTCTCCACCACCGAAGGCATATAGCACGAAGTCCTTGGAGAAGTCTGGATTGACGAGAGTTGGGGCTTGAGATATAGCCTCTTTTATTGCCTCAAAACTTGCCTTGCCTTCAGATGTCCACTTAAATGCCATGCTCTTCTTTAACATCAGCGTTATTGGCTTTACGAGAGCTGCAAAGTTTGGAACAAACCTGCGGACAAAATTGATCCTTCCCAAGAAGCTTTGAAGAGCCTTCTTGTGACTTGGCAATGGCAATGCTTGAATTGCTTCAACCCGTTCTGGGTCAATCGTCAACCCTTCCTTTGAAACAATATGGCCTAGAATTTTTCCCTCGTGAGCCAAGAATATGCACTTTTTGGGATTCAATGATACCCCAAATCTTCTACATCTCTGAAATACTTGCCTCAAATGACAGAGGTGATCCGCTGCATTTTTTGAGAATACAGTGATGTCGTCAAGATATATCAGAACTATTTTGTTGATCAACCCCTTAAATGCCATATCCATTGCCCTTTGGAAGGTGGCTCCAGCATTTGATAGTCCAAATGGCATCTTCTTGTAGGCATAGGTCCCCCATTTGGTGGTGAAATCCTGTCTTGAATTGGTCATCTTCTTTCACCATCACCTGATTATACCCTGAGTAGCCATCTAGGAGAGAGAATCTCTCTGAACCGGATACTACTTGCAATATTTGTTCCATTGAAGGAAGTGGGTAATGGTCTTTGAGAGATGCCCTATTGAGGTCCCGGAAATCTACACACAACCTGATTTCTCCGCTCTTCTTCCTGACCGGAACCAAGTTTGCAACCCAGCTTGAGTGCTTGATCGGGAATATAATGCTTGCCTCTATTAGCTTGTTAAGCTCTTTCTTCATTAGAGGCTCAATGTGAGGGTTGACAGGTCTCTGCTTCTGCCTGATGGGTTTAGCATCTGGATCCAATTCTATGGTATGTTGTGCCAACTTCGGATTGAATCCTCTCAAGTCTTCATAGCTCCAAGCGAAGACATCTGGAAATTCTTGGCAAAGCTGTATGAAATCTGATTTCTCTTGCTCAGTGGCCACTTTACCAATTTGAAGTATTTTGCCTTCCCCAACCAGAATTGGCTCTGAATCTTCTCTCTTGACCTGTATGTTAGCCTTTTCCTTACGGAACTGGTCGTTAGGGTTGAAGATAGACTCCAATGTTACTAAACCCTTAGGAAGCTTGTTTGTCCGCAGCTGCACTACTTGATCCCCATACTGCTGCTCTAATCTGTCATGATTTCTAGCTGAGAATTCAGCCTCTTCTTGTAAAAAATTGACGATCTGTTGATCGTTCTCAAACACCTACCAGCTTGTGTTATTATCTGGAACTGCTGGCCTCACAATCACATGGATATGTGGCTGTGTTTTTTCCCTTTTGATGTTGTCAACCACATCAAACGTTGCTCCAACTGCTGCGAGCCTATCTGCGGCTTCATTTTTCTTCCTGGGTATGGACACAATGTTGAAAGCTTCGAAATCCTCAATGAGGTCCCATACCCTATTCTTGTAGCTCCTCAGCAAGTCGTTCTTCGTAGCATGTTGTCCTCTAACTTGGTTGATGATTAGCTCGCTATCCCTTGAACACCTGCAAGTTATTTATCCCCTTTTTTCCTAGCCCAATGAAGTCCATGAATCAAGGCCTCATATTCAGCTGTGTTGTTTGAACAAGAAAACTGGAAACGAAAAGATGAATAATATTTGATGCCTTGAGGTGAAACAAGCATGGCTCCACCTCCTGCACCTTGCCTACTCCTTGATCCGTCAAAAAATAGCTGCCATACCTCATTGTCATCATTATGGCTTGGCTTGGTGATGCTAGGAACAGGTTGATTTTCTTCGTGTATACAATAGACTCCCAGCTCAGATTCTTCTACTTCTTGATAGGGATCAAAAGCATGTATCTTGTTTTCCCATTCATCGAGAGTTAGGTCCGGGATACTTCCAACCTTGGTGTCAGCCTCATCAGTACTAGGGTGATCTTCTTGATCAAATGCTGAGCAATTGGCATTAATCTGACTAGGAGTGTAAGGCTCAATATGGAAGTTTGCAATAGGTTCAGACCTAATTGTAGCCTTAGTTCCATACCTTGTTCTAAACAGCATGTGAGACCAATCAGCAGACAAATACCCCCCAATCTTGGCTGTGAAGTCCCTTGACAAGCAAAGGGCAAAGAGTGGTGGAAGGTCTATGATTGATATATCTTGTAAGACAACAACATTTGGACATGCATGCAAGGTAAGACTCAAGTTTTTAATCACTCCAACTGTTGCTATTGCTGTCCCATCCAATTTCACTACCCCTTTAGATATTACTTCATATTGGAGACCCAGCTGATCAGCTATTTGCTTGGGCATCACTGAGCTACTTGCCCCAGAATCAATCATGCAATTGTGTACTAGTTTATCCCCAATGATTAATGAAACATAGAAAGGAGGGGGCTTCAACATTTTACCTTGTTGCCCTCCATGTCTTCCTTCAGGCTGGGCAGCATTTGTAAGCACTTTGTCTTGCATCTGAACCTGCTGATTCGAAGTTGTCCAATCCTTCATGGCAGCTTGCAGCAGATCTCTTTGTCCTGGGATGGATAGGGATTCCCACATTGATATATTGACGTTTAGTCTTCTTCATCTATTCAATGATACTGAATGGGGATGAAGTATCCTTTTGTTGTCCCTTGGTTTGTACACTTACTCCTTGTACGTGGGCAGCAACAGCTGGCATTTGAGTTGGCCTAGGGGCTGTTCTTGGCTGCCCTTGTGTATTTGAAACTGGACTCTGCTTGCCAATCATTTGTGGAGCCGTGGAAGGTGGTGGATTGGCTGGGGCTAATGGCTGTTCTTCACCCAAATTTCTCCTCTTTGACCTTGTGTTGGCTGCGACACCTTGAGAAACTGCTTGATTCATGCCACAGAAATCTTCTGCTTGCCAGTTCACCAACGTGGTGTCATTTGGGGCTGATTGTTGTTGGAATGTTTCTTGTTGTTGACTGTTTCCTTGACTGCCCTCACCCTCCACACCAGTAGTTGTCACCATCAGTGCTTGATTGAGAGCACCATTGAAACACATGGATTGGTTATGAGGCTCGTTGCATGGAAAACACCAGTCATACTCCTGAGCAATGTTGTTTTGTGTTGGTACTAATGCCTTAGAGGCAGATATAACATTTGGATTATAGGTCTGGAATGGTCTATCAGAGGGAGGCCTTGTTTGATTCACATTTGCAACTGGATTAGGTGGTCTTTGTGGTTGGTATGGCTACCTATTAGGCTGAGCTTGAGGTTGATAGGAAGGTCTAAAACCTTGGGCTTGTTGCCTCTTAATAGTAACCAGCTCATTTCCCAAATTTTGCAATTGTTTCATGACCTCTTGGAGTTCATTCGAAGAACTTGGAGATGAAGTGGAAGCTTCACTTGAACTCTAGATTTTTAGGAGTGGGAACAGGAGCCAAAGTGGGTGCTTGACTAGTGCTTGGATTTTCTAAGTTTGGATACAAGGGCATGGGAGGCCTAGAAGCCAGTTTACCAGCTTGAATAAGACAGTTTTCGGCTCTAATGGCAATGCTATAAGCCATAGGGATTGTTGTGCCTCCCATGGACTGAATTAACATAGAAATATCAGAATTCAAAGCTTTAAGGTAATATAGAAAAGCACCTTCTACTGTTGGCCTGACTGCCACTAGAATCCTATCCCAAGTCCTTTGAAATCTGAAGTTGAAGTCTGTCAGCTGCTCGTTGGAGGCTCTCTTGATAGTTGTCAGCTGCTCCAAAAGAGACAAGTTGTCTCCCTTCTCTCCAAATTGCTGGTGAAGTGCAATACACAGCTGATTCCAGTTTGTGATAGAACCAGCTCCAAGGCTCCTAAACCATTGTAATGCTTTACCCTTGAAGGAAGATGCCAGTAACTTGATAGCCACTTGCATTTCATTGATTTCATGGATTGCACAAAGGTTAGCAATATCTTTAACATGATCACCTGGAGTAGTCTGATTTTCTCCGGTGAAGTAGGGAATGTTCTTCAAGGCTGCAATAGGAACTGGATGCTGTGCATTGAGAGCAAGTGGGCTGTGTTAGCATATGGATTTGCACGCATGCAAATGACATGCAACAGTGTGGGAACGAAGTCCCTCCTCAATGAAGGTGAGGCTGCCTTTATTGAAAGCCAAAACTGTATTTACATCTGTACATTCAAAATTGTATGTGGGGGGTGTTTTGGAACATCAATGGAAGAAAAGTGAATGAAGGAAATGGAATGAAATGAAAGAAAGGAGAGGAATGGAATGGACTGAAAGAACATGCAAGAGTTAGGTAAAAACAGAGCCTAATATTGCATGAAGAGAAAAGATGAATAACCAACACAAATAAAAATGGAGTTTGAGTTAGCCAAACAAGAACATGCAAAAGGGAACACACATGAGCAAGTAGATAGTCAGAGCTTGATCATTGTGAACTAGAACAACTGATTACTAATGTTGACAATAAGATCAAAGATAATATTTGCATGCAAGATTTAAACACCTAACATCTAATGAACATAAGAACACCAAATGTTACCAGAGACAATGAATGAGACACAAAGTTCTTATTCCATTAACTCCAAAATGTTTTTCACAAAGAACACAAAGTTTCTTCTGAAAAAACAAAGCTTGCACAAAAGTATCTTCTTCTCCCCTCTCAAAGTCACCCTTACAAATGAGCCCCTCACTTCCTTTTATAACCCAAAAAAGTTGGTTACAAAGTAGTTAGGGTTTAATATGATCATTAAATAAGGCACTTAAGTGACCTTTGACTTTTTCTAACCAACTTTTAAAAAGTGACTAAAATAGAAACCACTTAAGTTAAAAGGTCATTTAAGGAAAATACATAAATAAAAGAAATGGGTACATGTAGACCCCACTTAAATGACTTGTATGCACACGTAGACATCCTAGTCAGCAATGTGCCACCTAGATCAAGACACCTAAGATCAGTGCCTTATCCATTGGGCCAAGAGTCCACCTATCCCGATCGTACGGGAATGAACTCATTGACTGTGCTCTGCAATCCTCCAAATGAAAAGAGTGCTGAGTTTGAAACTTGAGCAATTCATCCACCCCTCTATCTGAGCAATATCCTGGTGTGAGAAGATTTGTCTTCATTCGTATTCATATTCACAATTCTCCACATGCTCAAAGTACCTTTCCATGGTGAATTATTCATTTGTCATGAGACCATAGTCGTTACGCCACCTTAGTTTATCAAAATCCAGCTTCTGGTCTTTCGCCATTGGGAAGATCTTCAATAGCCAAAATTGCAATTCACTGCCTGGAGTTATGTCCTTTTTCTTTGTCACCATCCCAAAGTGTTGATCTCCCGAGCAGAATTCGTGAGACTTCAGAGTCTTAGAAATCCATCTCCTTTTCCCCATTGTGAACGAGTGGTGTTGAAAAATCATCGAAGTGATTTATGAATTCGTTGACACACACCTTAGCGTAGTATTTGGTCTTTTTGGAGTGATGGATTCTAACATTTACGCAATCGCTTCCAAGTTTATCACTATTGGCTTGATGAACCTCTTTCAATTCTTCAGGGTATCATGTAGCCAGGTGGGAACCTCTCCAAGTACCTCATTGTACATGGTTCTCGTGTTCGTTGGGAATCTTTATCACGCTGAAGGGGATCACCTTCGGGTGTTGCTGAAATTGGATCTTCTTGTTGTGAGAAAGATGTTGTCGCCATTTTCTCCATTTGTGATGATTCTTCAAATGTAGGCAGTGAAAGAACCGGATCATCAACTTTTGGTTGAGAAGTTGTGACTACTTCCACAAGTTGGGCTGGTATATTTTGAGGTACTTCATCAACGATTTCCACCTCTAGAAATTGTGTGATATAGATTACAGGTGCTTGCGCATGAACCAATGCTTTGAATTATAGTGTTGTGTTGTTGATTAGGCCTGAAGAATTAGGGCATCATGCAAAGACGAATGATGAGTGGAATGAGAAATTCTCGAGATGTGCTCCTTCTTCACTTAGGTGTTTTAGACGACTCAACTCATGAATGAGCCTTCAATCATATCGCTCCTAGCTTGATTACAAGCTCATGCATTTTCAACTTGAATTTGAACTCCCATGGCGATCCATGCCCTTCGTGTCATCTTACCTTCTTTCCAGAACCGAACTCCCTGAGTTCTTCTCTGGCTCAACTCACTTGAATACCGAGCTTAACCTGACATTTTTGAAAAGAATGGTTTTACCACAATGCTCACAGTTCTTCCTTATTATATAACACTTGTAGTAAGAATGTTTTTTTGGCTTTTCCATAATAAGCACATTTGTACCTCCCAAACGATGAGAAAATGCTATTACCAATAAAGACCTAATGCTGCCATGATGATGACCCAGGTTCAAGCCCTCAGCATGTCGATAGACACCCTTAAGACTGATTCTTGGCCAAAGAGCTCCTCGGTATTTTGGCAGTGGATTCTACAATCCCGGCTCCAATCAACAAGTTTTTCTGAACTTGGTAAAAGAATACTTTTTTTTTATTGTCTGATTGGATGTACATAATGGAAGGGTATAAATATTGCCTATTGCCATTATAGTTCTCAAAGAGACCATTTACAGGTAACAAGGATGTAGTACATGAAACGGCCAACAGGTATTTTCAGAGTCGGCCTTCACATTCAATTCATTTCCAGGGGGAAAAATAAAAATAAAATGCTGAGCAATATGAATCGTTTCATTCTGCACCGTAATAACCTTCATCTCCTGATTCGGGGAATTTTTTTATGAAGCCTTGAATAGCATGACTCCAATCCATCGCAATATTACGCATTCTTTCTGAAGGCCGATGAAAATGCAGAATATAACAAGTCGCAAAAACAATTCATTTTTTCAAACATACTTGCCCACGGTTCAGTTGGGTCGCGTTCTTTATTTTATTTGAAAAACTACAGGCAAACCAAAATAATGCAAACAGTAAAGACAGTATTGGCACAGGATCAATCGATGATATTCTTCAGAGTATGGATCACGCACTGTCCCGCATGTTTCCCGTTTCTGTCGCCGCGCACTGTTGTTTCGTCTGCTTTCCAAACTCGCGCGCACTGTTCCGTCTGCTTCCTAAACTTCGTGTTAAACAACGAAAGCTTGCCTGCGCTCCATCAAATGCTGCATTGAACAAGATGAATAACATTCAACATTCCCCAGACTGTGTGCGCCCTGTCCCTGGCGCGTGAGGTTTCTTTTGCTGGGTGCGTGGAGTTTTTCTTGAGACTATGGGTCGCGCACTGTTCCGTATGCTTCTTAAAACTTTGCCTTAAACCATGAATGCTTGGCTGCGCACTGTTAGCGCTGCAACAGATGTATGACAAGAATATGTTTCTTTATTTTTATTTTTTTTAAACAATGCGCATATATTTGCCTTAATTCTTCTTTTCTTTTGCTGTGACTAATTTCTTTTGCTCACAATGGCGTGGGTTTCTCTTACATAATGTCAAACAAAATATTTTCTCTTTCTGACTTTTTCCACCGGGTTTGATGGAGGAAGTTACGAGGATTAATTCGACTTCCTCTCATCCTGGGTAGTGGCTTAACTGCCAGGGGAAATGAGAAAAGTAACAGGCAATTGCCAACGGCAATGGCAAAATGGGTTGGCAATCCCCGTCCAATTTCCCCATGTGGGAAATTGGGGAATTTTATGCCCGTTTGCCAATCCATGATTTGGCAATTGGCAAAGGAAAATCCGCGTGCGGGAAATTTGAAGGAAATTGCCAGGAAAGTGGAAATCCGGGTTTGGGATGCCAACCCGGCAGTTGGAAACAAAAGCTAACTTCCCCGGCACCAAAACTTGTTGGATGAATCTTAATTTATATTTATTTAATTAAATACTCCTTAAGTGATTAATTTAATCAGACAAGGAGCAATTAATTAATTAAATATTAATTAATTATTTTAATGTATTTTAATATGTTTTATAGCCTAGCGGGAAGAGTTCTTGCCCGAAAATCACGAAACGAAGACCGAAACGATCACAAAAATAAGATGATCGCAAGGAGTCCAATGAACCATGCAAAGTAATACTTTTCAAAATTTTCTCATTTTTAATTATTTAATTGTCTTTTTTGACAATTTTGCGCAGTCAAAATTGGCTGATAACAGGCTGCTGCCTGTGAAGTTGACGTAGGGATTGTTCTGAGCCATTCTAATCGGTCTTAAAACCCTTGTATACTGAATGAAAGGCCTGTCAGGTGGAGGAGTTGAAAGAGTTCTGTTTGGTGGAGATGGAGACCTCTAAATACTTCTTCCTCTTTGCCTTCTTCTTGGAGATAACTGTAGGTATTCAAACAACACTTCTTCTTCTCCAACTCTTGACCTTGTGGTGATTCTTCTCATGATTTTTCAGGCCTGCACTGCTGAAACCAGTTGATTCTTCCCCTTGGAGTCACAAGATATGTAAATAATAGCTCTTATAAGCAAGAAAACTACATCAGATGCATATCAACTTTGCTGTAATAAAAATGAGACCTCTAGGTCCCACCAAGCGTGCCAAAACTATTGTTGCAGACTCACAGCACCCCTGGATGCAAATTAGGCTTCTAGATTGATGTTCAGGCATCCAGTGTGATTGCACAACATGGAATCCTTTCTCCAAGCGTGGGACTTGTAAAGATGAGAAAAGATTCTCTAGAGAAGGTTGGTTCCTATTCCTCTGTTCAGATGCACACAAAAAATGCAGAGGGTTTGCTAAAACCTAATCTAACTTGCCAAGGAGACAGGGTAAGAAAATGCATAGAATAAAACCTAAACTAACAAAGGTGAGGCACCGAGGAATGTTAGACACTTGTTTTGCAAATTTAACACAGACCACATAGATGCAATACAAAAACCATGCACAGGTAACCAAACTGTAATAAGAGATCAAAATGACAGCAATGAATACATGAGAGGGTCGAGAGTCAATCACAACACATATATTATTGTTCAAGAGTCGATACAGTACATTGCAGTGGCCAAGAGGTAAAAAATACTAGCATTACAACCCATATGGGAGGTTTAAAAGCTCCACAATTTCTCTTGCAGATGAGGGAAGAAGGGAGGATGCAAAACAAGAATGTCCGACCCCTTAAAGGAGCTCTTCTTTACAATATATATCAAGAAATGAGAGAGGGAAGAGAGGGGAAATCCAGAATCTGCCCCAACCACTTCTTGGTAGCATTTAAAATCATCTCATTATGACAGAAGCGACGGATCCTAGCAAAACGGCGGGCTGTCTAACAGGAGCGGCGAGCTGTCTGCTGCATTAAAGTTGGTTGTTGAAGCATTACTTCTATCTATCACCACGCGTCAGAGACATTTTCTTAATTTTCTCCCTCCAAAGTGCACCAAAATGCAAGATTGATCCCAGAATCATGTAGAGAATTTCAACAGCTTTTCGTTGATATAAAGAACGTGCAAATCCGAGCTCTGGATCGAAAGATACGAAGGTCTGAAGATTTAGGGCACAAAACAGGTAAGAACAGGTTTTAAAATCTTTTCCCACGCTCTACCATTTAGACAACACGTGGCAGGCCTTGATTCGCTGAGTAATTCCCTCTCTCCACCTTTTCGCTGGCTTTTCTTGTGGGCCCCTTAAACTTGGACATGTGGCACTATTTCATTGGTTCGGATCAGTGCTCGAAAACTCGCCCCTTTGACTTTTTGGACCTTTTTCCTTGGTGACACGTGTCATGCTGTGATTTGTCCATGGGCCTGCCGGATTTTCACGTCCACGACGTCCTTTTGTCCCAGATGTCCTAGTGCTTCACAGGATAGAATCCTCCGATCCGCCTGAAATGGGCTTCCTCGTCCCTTTTCTACCGGTGACACGTGGTGTGATTTGATTGACTTTCGGCTCCTTCGGCTATCCACGTCCCGCGCGTCCCTTTGTCCCACTTGTCCTTGTGCTGAAGTTTCCTGTTTTGGCCGAACCGGCTGATTCGCGTCCTTCGCGTCCATTTGTCCCAAATGTCCCAGTGCTGAAGTTTCCTATTTTGGCCGAACCGGCCTGTTCGCGTCCTTCGCGTACATTTGTCCCAAATGTCCCAGTGCTGAAGTTTCCTATTTTGGCCAAACCGGCCTGTTCGCGTCCTTCACGTCCATTTGTCCCAAATGTCCCAGTGCTGTATGGGACAAATTCTTCCGGTTCGGGTCTTCCGCGTACTCTTGTCCCGCTTGCTCCCGGTAAAGGACTTGGACAAATTTTCTTTCTTTCGGTCGATTCAGGCATTTCGCGTCCATTTGTCCCAGATGTCCCTTTTCTGTTTGGGCCGCCTGGAGGCTTTTCGGCCGATCTGTGCCTTCCGCATATAATTGTTCCAACTGTCCCAAAGGTGGTATTGAGCAGGACTTAGCCAATTTTACGATTTTCTCCTGAATCAACCTACTTGCTTGGAACTAAAAAACTCTGATGCATGTTATCAAATTAACTCTGGGGGGGTGAAATTTGGATAACAGTTAGCATTTTCATTCTTAGTATAATGCAACCATAATTGATTATTCCTTTAATATATCTAAGAATCTTTTTTGCAAGATTCTAATGATCTCTATAAGGTTCCTGCATAAACCTTGAAGCAATTCCTACTGCATAGGAAATATCTGGTCTAGTTAGAGTTGGATAAATCAAACTACCAATTAATTACCTAAAAGTAGGATCAAAATTTTCACATGCAGACTTAGAATCAATATTTAGTCCAACTTCCACTGAAGTAGAAAATGGTTTATAATAAATCATAATAAATTTTTTTAATACATTGATTGCGTATTGTGTTTTGAAAAAATAACAATAGAATGAAATACGGTCATACAAAGAACATGATGTGAGAGACCTAACTCATTCATTTTGAAGTATTGTTTCAATTTATTTTTAATCTTAGGAATTAAAGTAGAACTGTCACCAATCAAAAACAAAACATATATACATATAATGATAATATGAGAGTCTTCTTGCTTAATGAATATATTATTGTCAGAAGAACAATTAATAATACCCAACAATTTAAAGAAGGAAACAATTTGCGCATACCAAACTCTAAGAGCTTGTTTTAAACCATATAAGGATTTCTCAACTTACAAACATAGTTTTATTTACCAGTTTCTTCAAATCCTGTAGGTTGAAACATGTAAAGTTCTTATTTTAAATCACAATTCAAAAAAGTATTTTTCTTATCCATTTGGTGAGTTTACCACCTAAATTGAGCAGAAATTGCAAATAAGGCCATAACAGTACTCATTTTAGCTACAAGGTTAAAATGTCTCAACATAATCAATACCAGGTTTCTGAGTGAAACCTCTAACAACAAGTCTAGCTTTATGTTTTTCAATACTGCCATCAACATTATTTTTTATTTTGTATAACCACCTAGACCCTGTAATACTTCGCGGCTCAGGTTCATACAATGTAGTTAATGCATGGTACACATGATGGCTTCTGGTCATTTTCCTAAGGTTAATAAGATTTGAAATTTATAACATAGATTGAGCCCAATTTAATTTCTTAGCTAGGAAGATGGGAGTTTCAGAAACATCTATAACATCAAAACATCATCATGACTATTTACTAAATCAGAATCAGAACCATCATTTAGAAGCCTTTAATGAAGTAACTTCAAGAGAAGAAGACAACACATGTAAACCTTTCACTAGATTATATCTAGACATTTCATATAATCTTCGATAATTAACATGTCTTAACCTTTCATGCCATAGTTTTAAATTATTTAAAATTTAAAATATAAAACAAGATGCAGAAGAGAAATAATAAAAAATATACAGACCATTTCTTTTAATTCCTTCAGCTATTATACTCTCATTACTATCCTTGATATACCAAGTATCCTTCATACATGGATTGTAGTTGTGTCCATACCTCTTTCGGATATTCGATATTATCAATGTGTAGAAGGTACTCATCATTCACATTGCGTTAAATCATGGAAAGAACATCCTACATTCATTGCAAAAATGTATTAATGTTATCTACAGTTTCTTGACGACTAGTGGGAGCAACTTTAGATCCAAAAATAATTGTCTAGAGTTTCCTCGCCATAAGTTTTGATCTGAATCTAATTTTCCAAATGTTGTAGTTGGTTCTATTCAGGATATGGGTTTTGTCAAGACAGAAATAGTTGGATGCCATTGTTTTCATGAACCTGTAAAATACACTCCATTATAATATACAATGTACCACAGAGTTATATACATATTTATCGAAAAATAACATTTTTAATAGAATCATATCTAAATTTTATAGATCTAAAGAAACTATTTGATTATAATTATTTTTGTCATTACAATTCATACTAATTAACCTCCCGTGATCAAAATAATAACCCACAATATAAAGGGCTTTGCATTATACCCCAAACTTATATAAAAATATTTATGACCATATAGAAATGAAGAAGAAACCCCTAAGAATGCATAACTTCAAATTTATGAAAAAATTAATGTAGACAAAGATCTAGCCAACTTAAATTTGATGCCTAAATGACCGTCATTATGACTTATTTTCGGTCTGTTGTGACGATCATTTGACCGTCAAGTTTAACACAATGAAAGTTTTATGGAACATACGGGCTTCAATTTGATGTCTAAATGACCTTCATAATGTTTTATGTTTGGTCTGACATGACGGTCATTTGACCATCAAATTTAATAGAACTAAAAGTTGTTGTGTATTTCCAGAATGTGAAATTCTAGAATTTCTTCTTCTGTATAATATTAGGGAGGTTATATTTTAATACATTATAATAACCTATTATAATTTATAATGTAAAAATATATACAATTTAAAAAAAAGAGGTATAGTTTATATAATGTAAATAAAAAAACAACATATAGTTTATAAAAATTATAAACTATAGTATTTTTTATATAAAGAAATATAACCCTTATAAAAGGAGTTTAAAGGACATAGACCAGGTTAAAAGAATTTTACCAGGTGCACGTAGATTTATGAGAGTACATATTAACCCACATATTTTACAGAGGGTAAAAACTTTAAAAATTTTATGTGGCTATAACTACCAATATTTTAATAAATATTTACCACACTTCACGTGGGCCACCAATAAACTAGCTTTTTTTTAATTCTCTATTTATACATGAGATATTATCCCATTTTATTCTTCACTTCCATGCTTATATAAAAGAAATGTTGAAATAAGTTTATTTATATAGTTTTATGAACTATAAGATATAAATGAATGTGGCCATCCTTTTACATGGATAATATAAAAGGTTAGGGACACATATTAGGTTTAAGTTTGAATACTTAATTTTAAAAACTATAAAATTATAGTTATTTTTTATATAAATATATATTTTTGTTTTTTTAATAACTATAAAAGATTATTATAGTTTTAAGATTATAGTATTTACATTAATTTATTAAAGAAATAGAAAAGACCCTATTTAAATGTAGCTTGACAACTATAGATGACTCCTTAGAAAAAATATGTAAAAAAAAATTAAACCAGGATATTAGAGCAACTGCATTATTTTGCCTCATTCCATGGGTCTTTAACCCTGAGCCAATAGGAAAATTTTAATTTACTATTCTCGAGGAAGATTGTCTCCCTACGGGAGACCTTGTGATTTTGAATTTTTACTTATTCTAGATCCCCTTTCACCAAGGGTTTTGAAGACGGGGGGGCCCACCAAAAATTTCTTGCAAATACCAATTCTTCACAAAACACACAATTTTAGTTTGCACAGAAAATGGAAAGAAGGGGGTCCGATCAATTTAAACACCCTTTCGGGTTGGTTGAAAAAACCCGTAAAAATCAAATAGATTAAATATAATAACTTAGACCTAACCTATTTAATTTAAACCATGCTATGATACCATGTTATAAATTACATGACTATAACTATTATGAATTTAATCAAAAAACACATTTAAATATTAACATAAACCATAAAACATTAAATGTTAAATATTATGCAATCTAATAAATAAAATTACATAACATATTAATTAAGTAATACATACCAAAAGTAAGAACACAACCATACAATGTTTATAGTGGAATTCCCCAAATAGGGTAAAAACCACAATGAAATAACCTTTTACTTTTTAAGAACCAAACTTACATCAGTAACTTTCACCTCCTCCTTTCAACCCTAATCACAAGGGTAAAATAATATTCACCTTTGATATTTCATTCGAATATATCAAATGAGGACCTAAAGCCCTTTTTATATTAGGTGATTGGGTATGTCTCCCGACCCACCTTTTCAACCTTATCGATTGACACATATACCTAGGTTTATAATATTTAATTTTAGAAATATAATCATTTCACGATATTAAATATTTAACCAAAAGTATATACCTAGGTTAACATATTTAATAATAGAAATAGAAATATTTCATATTATTAAATATTAACCTATATATATTAGTGATGGACCTTTATACATTAAGGGTTGGCCAGACCACTTAATAATTATGTTCTAACATTATCATCCTCACGTAAATAAAATTGTTGAGGCCTTCAACAAGATATTGAGCCATACCTTGACCAAAATTTGTGATGTTGGAAGGAAATACTGGGATGATAAAGTCTCTGTTGTAGTTCGGGCATACATGACAACCTACAAAAGGTTAAATAAAGCAACACCCTTTTAGTTGGTGTTTGGCGTAGAGGTTGTTCTACCCATAGAATTCATGTTACCATCTCTACGTATTGCATGCATAGGAGGTTTGGCTGATGAGAAGACACTTGAATAATATATTGAAAAACTAATGCATCTGGATGAAAGGTGTGCCATAACAAGATGGAGCCAGAAGTAAGAAAAGGCTAGGCAAAAAGAATGACGTGATAGGCACATCAAGGATAAGAAGCTTGAGGTTGGGAAAATAGTACTTCTATATGATTCAAAGTTTTTGTACAACCCTAGAAAGCTTAAGGTGCATTTGTTGGGACAATATGTTATCACTTATATATTTGATGCAAGCACTTTCTAGTTAGAGGTACTGGATGGAACACAATTTCCTAGTTATGTCAACGGGAGTAGGCTGAAGCCCTACTATAAAAAAGTCTTCTTGGTGTTTGTAATAAGGAAATATTTCCACTTAGATTATATTTCCTTAATGCATTTCCATTTTATGTGTTTCCTTTCATCGTTGTTATGATTTGTCAATGTAGTTTGGTGTTTTGTGTAATAAGTGTGCTTTTGTGCCAGAAGTTGATTACTATCTAAGTGCTTTCATGTGCAAAGGATCATGCATACCATTAGTGTGGGGTGTGTTAGTGATCATTTTGATCTCGCCCTTTTATCTAGGGCCTACCTTCGAAAACTCACTTTGACTAGTTTGTTAATGTGAAAAAAACGTATGCTCAAAGATAAGATCATGTTGGATAAAAAGGTGAGTCTTATAAATGTGAGTGTTGTGTTCAGGGTGTGAATCCTCTTTTTTAGTTGAGGAACATAATAGTTATGTTTCCCCTAAAAATATCCCTATGAAAATTGGCCCCTTATGTTCCTTTTAGTGTTCTTTTGTGTTTTGACAGGGCTTAATTTTACCTAAGTGTGGAATTGGATACGTAGAAGGTATCCACTTGTCCCTTTTGTGAATATCTTTTGAAAGGTGCAAAGAATTCAGAGACTCTCAGATAAGCAAGGATCGACCACATGGAAAAAGTGCAGTACAAGGCAGTCCTAGGCAGGCTTAAAAGTTCAAAGTAGAGAAGGAGGGCTTACAAGCTCGTTGGTCTCCACGTGTCATCTTAGGTGCAAGATTCAAAATAAGAGAAGATATAGATAATCCCCAAATATGCATGGGGTCTCCATGTGTCATGCAAAGTAGATACCACCACTAGTGAGAAAACCAAAAAAATAAGCAGAGGACTTAGTGCTTCGGAAAACTTGAATGTGATTTTAGGTCACGAGGCATGTAGTTGAAGGTGCATGGTTAAAGAATTATAATTGAGGCTCTTAATTGAAGACAGAAAAGTTTTGGGTTGACAAAATCATGGGCACCATTAATGAGACTAGATAAATTTTATAGTTACAATCAAATCCCCATAGGGAATGCAAACAAAATATGGGCTAGCGTACGAGGTGATCCGAATATGCAAACCTCGAATTTTCAAACATAATACAAGCTCATATAATGAAAGATAAAAGAAATAGTTTCAGACATAAATTTTTCTCAAATTTGGAGTTATATAGGGGGCCTAACCCATGATGAATAAATTTGTATATATAGTTGGAAGTAAGCACACAAGAAGAGAAACAATACTCAGTTATCCTTTACTCCGAGTTTTTTGTGTTGTGAAAGATGATAAAATGGGGATTCTATAGGGGCCCCTACCCATGAGAGATATATACATTCTAAAAAAAAGTACATCAAAAAGGGGAAAATTGAGAGAAGAAAAACATTAAGGGGTTTCTATTTATCTCCTGCTAGCGAAGGTATCTTATTCAACAGGTCATGCTTCCTTGACATGAAATCCACTGATCCCTATGTTATTTAAATAAATAAAACCGGCCCCACTAGATCCTGGGACATCCCGATATCCATCAACGAATCAACGGTCATTCTGGGACCAGTCCATGATATTCTCTAGCTCGATATTCTTCTGATAAAAAGATACCCAACTATAAAAGATCCAAACCACATGTGGAAAATGTTGTCTTCTCTTTCACCTTGTAAGGAAGTAGAATTATAAGGAGTAGAATGAGGGGGGACTTCTGGAGTTGTCTGGAAGGGCAAGCATTACTTCCTGGCTACTCCATTGGAAAAATGGATTTTGAACTAGACTCACCCCGGTGACTCCTTGTGAAAGGATTCCACACTCTCTTAGAAGAGGAACATAAGTGAAGGTCCAGATAATGTTTGATCCATCAAGAGAATCTTGTCACATTAAATGAATGTATGGTTGGAAAGGTGGACTTACCCCTACCTTCCCTAGTGACAGATAATGATGCTTTTGGAACGATGGGGAGATGAAGGCTCATGCTTCCTCCTTATCCAAAGTGGTAATTAGGGGATGAGATCTTGATTCGCCCCTTATTATTTCTTGAAGATGGTATTAGTGTGGTGGATGGTTATGATGGCATGATGTCATGTTTTACCTTTTTCAAGAAAAATGATTCTATCGTTCTAGTTCATCCATTTTATGAGAAATGGTAGGTACAATATCAATGGAAGACTCTGTCATATAAAACATAAGACTTCTGTAGGAGTCTCCATCAGACATAATTTTTTCATCACACAGGAAGGGAGACTTGATACTTGGTTTGCCCCTATAACAACAGGCCTCCTTTGGATCCATTATTTCTTCAAATCTTCGAGGAGCTTTCTAGATCTTCTAACCGAAAAATATGGTAGTACATGGATTGGAAGGATGAGAAGATAAGATTGATCTTGATCAATCTCAAGAGGAGTCGAGAAGCCAAAATTTTCGATATGTTAGAGGCCATTTAGTATCCCTCTAGAGTGTGCAATATTAAATAAATCCCTGATAAAGGATTCATCTAGAACCATGTAGGTCAAATATTTGGTTTGAAGTCTTCTAAAGAAATCTCTTTCAAACTGTTTGCTACAACCACACTCGCCATTATGTTGATAAAAGCTCTGTAAAAATTATTTACTTTCAAGGTTGGAAAAGGGATGCATATTGGTAAGAAAGTAGAGATTTGAATTTATAATGAGGATGACATAGATAGGTTGAGTTGCGTAAAATCAATGTCATCAAATGAAAGAATATTGTTACTCAGCTCACATGAAGGGAATAAATTTGAGAAATATTGGCATTATGCGAGTAGAAGGTGTTTGATTGATGTGATATAATCCAATGCAAAGACAATCAGTTTTGAAAGGCACAAACACATGTATGTATTGCTCGAGGTTATATTTTTAGAACATGAAAAGGATTACATGCCACATCAAGCCATATGGAACCACTCGGGAATTACTAAAAAATGAGTTTCTTGCACATGCCAAAAGTAAAAAAAATGGTTAAGAAAAATATCAAAAGGCAGCAACATGGTGTCCTCTATAATGTTTGATGGAAGTAAGAAACGTGAGTGGCTCACAAATATCTCTACCTGGGAAAATAGATAGAGAATATTCTCTTTAGAAATTCATGTTTTTAGGGGGAAAATAGAGACATTAAGTAAGTGAGTGAAATTGTATAAATGTGAATTCGAATACTCTCGCATAAGGGGGGATGTTAAATTTTTTGAAATTGTTTTAGAGAATGGTGTGAACTAAGAGAAACTATTTTTCAAAGAACTTTTCTGAGAAACCTGTTAATTTACTTAGCCTTCGAATTGAATCATGTCAAGATGGTTGCGAGTGTACAACCATTGATAAACATTGAGACTGTAAATGAAAATTTCCCTTGCTGATAAATTTGATGAGCCCTGAGTTAATTATGTTAATCATGAGCATTGTTGTGTCTGATTTGAAGTTGAGATGTTTCAAGCAGCTATTTATGTTCCTGTTGCAATCTTATGCTAGGAATTCCTCTGAAACACACAAGATCTTATAATTATGGTAGTATTGTGGCAATTGCAATTGTGCTGTGAGAAGAGCTTTCATTTCATTGTGCAATAAATAATTTTAAAATTCACTTTACTTCTATTTTTTTGATACAGGTTATTTGTTAGTCTATGAGTGAATCTTAGGCGTGATAGATCATGGGATTCTTAAATGTTTAATTGAGTCTTTGACTTGAGATTTTATGTTTAAATTCTTAAATAATGTCTGAAACCGTGTATCTTTTGTCTTCCACGGGTGCACATCTTCTGGTTAAAGGTTTATTATTAGTTATTTGAAGTGTTTTCAACTTCTTGTTTAGTAAATCTTCCAACATTCGTTAAAAGTTCCTCAGAAATTTGGTATAATCAACTTTATGTTGCTTAATTCCCCCAAAAAAATACATTCTTAACTGATAAATCCCATAAGAACTACACCCCTGTTTGCACTGCCTTATCCATAAATGCTGACAAGATTTGCTGACATTTATCCATCCTTTACTCAAAATATGCAGGAGAAATTTTGTTCTATTGTTGTCTTTAGTAACCCAAACCTTGTCTAGGAGGAATATGCATTTTCTAGGGTGACAACTCGTGAGAGTTAGATTATGTTGCATTGAGCATGTCTTATCAAGGTTATTTCTCAAATGTTATTAAAAATGAGATTCAAATACTATTGATCCATCTCATTTCCCTTGCAAATACAGGTTACAAAACGAGTCCTCTCACCCTGGTTAAAGGTATAGCATTATGTCAGTAGGGTACGTCAAACCCTTAGCAAGGTGTTATCTAACTTCTCCAAGATCAAGTGACAAAGAGTCAGTTAGACCCTTCCCCTACTACAAAACAAATAAAAATCTGATCTATCTATCTCTAATCATCCTTCTTAGCCTATTGATGTTTCTTGGATTTCAAATGGAGAACCAATTTGGGTACCAACACTGCTCTGACGTTGTTTCTGAGGACTATTTTTTGCAAATACAAATAAATATCAACCTTAAGTAACATGTGAAGTATATTTGAATGAAAATATATGATCTATATTCAATCCTTTATCCAGTATTTGGACAAAAATGAGTTAAATCAGAATTCAATTGCTTGATATTTTCCTAGGTTTGAGGAGGTTTTCCATTAAATCTCGTCCGGTTAGGAGTAAATATTGATAAAGGATAATGAAATTTGCTAAGATTTGTTGAAATAAGTGGTCAAATTCAATTAGCTAGTTATGTTCCAAGTGGTTTATAAATCTATGACACAAGATCTTAGTGGTAAATCCATTCATCCTCAGAGAAATTTGGTAAATACCAGTACCTTAAGTCTCTATTTCCAATAATTTTTTGAAAAAATTGTAGAACTCAGAAGGAAGAAGGTCTTTCTTCAAGTCGGGTCCAATTAGAGAATTGTTTCCAGAATTAGTGAAAACAAGTCAAGTAAGAGAAACAAATCTGGAAACCACTACGCATTCAGGAGATAGAAATAAAAGTAATCCCTAATCTTGATTTGGGTCAACCATTTAGTTGAAGATTACTTTAGCGCATGTCTGATCATTCTGGAATGCATAGGCTCAGAGGCAACTTACATACTCTTGTTGGTGGGGGTACTTCCTCTGCAAATCATCAAGGTATTTTTCAATGCCCCTTTTCTCTTGTTTCAAGATAGTAAATTTCACTTTGAGAGGGAGTTATTAAGGGATTTTTCCTTGCGAAATCCTACTCCATTATTACAAAATCCAACAGCTGCTACCAACATTTGCGAACCCCGTTATTATCAGTATCCCTATCAATAATATGGCTCAGCGTCTACCTAGGCCCCCCCTTTGTTGTAAATATATATCAACCCATAAATTTTTAGGGGATGGCGGGATATCCAAATGAATACTGAATGATCTGAGAAATAGGTTACCAAAGTTTCAAGGAAAAAATACTATTAGTTGTGACTAACATCTCAGGATTTTTGTTAACATCATGTAAGATTTTTAGATCAAACATGAGGATGTCTATGTAAAAATGTTTATCCATACTTTAGAATAAGATGCTTGGGATTGGTACACATCTTTTTTGGATAATTCTATTAATTTTTGTCTCCCATTAAAATGCTTTTAAAGCACAATATAGTGATAAAAATGATCCAAGGTTTCTTCTATTTGAATTTGAGAATAGTAAGAAAAACATTAATGAGCCTGTTCAAGACTTTAACACCAGATTCAACAAAAAATTAAATAGACTACCTGTAATATTGATACCAAGTGACGAGTCTTGCTTAATTAAATATTGTGATGCCTTTGATAAGAAGGCAACATATTATATAAGGGAAAAGATACTACAAACCTAATGCAAGCCTTCATAATGGTAGTACAAATTGAGAATAATATCAAGGCTAAAGGAAAGCCTCCAAAGAGGGAGGGCATTAAATTGATTAATCCTGAGAAGCCTTAGACAAGCAAGGCAATGGATCTAGAAGAAATTGTTATAACCTTAGTGGGGGCAGTAAAAGAAATTTCATACAAAATTTCTAGGGCAGAGAAAGGAATGGGAAAAAGATCTCATGGTCATAATGAGCCTCAAGGGATGAATAGGTTTGGTGGTAATCCAAGATGAAAACTTAGAAATGACGATAGAGGAAAGGGACATATGGGTTCTAGAAGTAAACACCAATCTCAAAGAGAAAATAAAATTTTCCCTGATCCATTTACTGCAAGAGTGTCTATGGTTTACGAGACACACGCCATTGATTGGTGTGACCGATGCTTCTTACCCCATCCTCCATGTGATCCAAGTGAAGGGGGTGAAGATCCTGAAGATGATCACACTTTTAGAGATGTCTGTATGATGGAATGTCCCAATGATTCACAATGTGAAGTTTCCTCCACCGAATTAATAAGTCCTCGAACTGTTGAGGGTTTTTGGGATTGCGTCCACCAAGTTTCGCCTCCTCATTCTACTGGCGATGTTGATATTGACATGGTTCAGGATTTTGAATTACCTAATCATGAATTTGTGTATTTAATGGCTTTGATGATTAATAAGTATGATGGAGGAATTCCTTCTGAGGAGGACCAACAACTTCTGATGAACGTGGAAGTAGCTCAAGAAAAGGAATACAATCTCAGAAGAACTGTCAAAGGAGGAGGGCCACAACCCAAACCAAAAAATCCTCCCAAGAAAGATACGATTAACAAGGGTCCAACTATTCCCAATAAATCCTATACCCCTATCCATGCCCAAGCCATGAAGAGTTTCATACCGCAAGAAGAAGAAATTACTCTCCCTCCCAACATAGTGTTACCCAAATATACCCCTTGCGATATGGATCAAATTTTGAGTCAAATTAAAGTCACCGTGCCTATTATTGAATAGCTCAGGATCCTTGAGCATAGGAAAATGGCATTTGGGTATTTGGGATCCAAGGAGGAAGTAGTACCTCTAGGTAAGGACATAAACAGTTGATCACTCCCTCTGTCATTATAGAGTTGGAGGTTCCACAGGTATTGGAAAACCTAAGAGAGTCTCCTGAAGTGTATCTGGGTACTTCTCTTATTGAATCCCAACTTGATGTTGATCCCTCTTATACTACCTTAATCATTAAGGACAAACTTGTGCACAATTGTATGTTCAATTCAAGGGCTTCGTGTAATGTGATGCCTCTTGAAGTAATGAATGAATTGAACATAAAGGTAATATTAGCCTTTGGGAATTGTGCAACTATGGATTCAAGGGAAGTACCAGTGATTGGGTATGTGAAAGGTCTAGTGGTGCAGTTGGCAGCTTATCCTTGTAAGTTTTAAACCATGAATGTCGTCATTATAGATTTCCCTGCTAAATAGGGTATGTTACTATCAAGAAAGTGGGATGTTAGTGTGGGTGGAAGTGTGCAAATGTATATATCATATGTCACCATACATGTAGAAGGGAACCTTGTCAAGTTGTATTGTGAGAAAAATATGTTGCATCTAATTGAAGACCCTGACAATGCTTCTTATGAAGTATTATATGCAGATGTAGATGTTAACAACTTCGTTGGCTATGGAAGTTTTGAGGAACACAATATTAATAAGAGTGAGTGTATTGAACAAGTCAGTATCCCGTGGACTTTGATGTTTGGTGGAGCTTGCTCCAATTTGGGAAATGGCACCGGGGTTGTCCTTGTATCTCCAAAACAAAACATCTTTAACTTCTCTCTCAAACTTAAATTTGAGTGCACAAATAATATTGTTGAGTATGGGGAACTACTCTTGGGTTTGAGAATTACATGGAGATATGACATAAGGGACATGGTTGTTAAAGGAGACTCAGAGTTATTGGTCAAACAAGTTAGAAAAATGTATACTACAAAAATTAAAGGATGAAACAGTATAAGCATGCGGTATGGGATTTTATCAAAATGTTTGACTCCTTTAACATACTGTATCATGACAGAAATTAGAATGTTTTAGCAGATAGGCTAGAAATGCTTGGATCCAGGTTTGAAAACTGCACCGTTTCTCCTTTCTATGATTATGATATGAAGTATTGTCAAGACAATCTATTCTTGATAATGTGAAATAATGGAAAGTATTTGATGATGATGCCTAGGTTTAGAGGTTCCTGCAGAATGAAGGAGAATTTACTGATTAGTGCATTGATTGGGAACCAATGGTCACAATATGTGATGGGAATGAGACCCTATTTGGTAAGGAAATAATATAATTGAAAAAAAACATGATCCCCAAAGGGTTTGTGGCTTTAGAATACAACTTTGATAATGCAGACATGGTGGTTCAAAAACATATTTCAGCCTCAATGGATGTGGAAGAACACAATCTAGGGACTGAAGAAAAACCTAGGAAAGTATGGCTAGGTTGTAATTTGAGTAAGGAGGAAAAGTAGTCCTATATTGAGTTGTTGAAAAATTACCAAGATTTCTTAGCATGGTATTACTCAGAATTGAAATCATATAGGGAGGATATATTTTAACACGAAATACCTTTAGAACATAATGCTAGACCATTTAGGAAAAAGTAGAGGTCAATTAATCTACTCTGTTCCCTCAAAATGCAAGAAGAAATTAAAAAGTTAAGGGATGAAGGGATAATACAACCAACAAGATATTCTTCATGGGTGGAAAAATTAGTTCCAGTGAGAAAGAAAAATGGAGACATAAGACTATGTGTGGATTTTAGGAACTTAAGTAAGGCCTCAATCAAATATAATTATCCATTTCCTAATACGGATAACATACTACAAATGGTCACTAGGTCTGAGTTACTATCCACATTAGATGGATTCTCAAGGTATAACTAGGTGGTTGTAAAGCAATGAAAAAGAATCAAAACTACTTTCACCTCTCCATGGGGTACTTATTTTTATGTGAGAATGCCATTTGGTCTAATGAATTCCGGGGCTATGTTTCAAAGAGAAATGGATGTTGCATTTTCAAGATACATAAATGATTTAATTACAATTTATCAGGACGATGTGAAAATATTATCTAAGAAAATAAGTGATCACTTGATTCACGTGGAGAAGATGTTGATTAGATACAAGGAATAGGGTATCTCATTGAATCTGAAAAAATGCCATTTCAGGGTTTAAAAAGTAAAGCTATTAGGGCACATTGTATTGAAAGAAGGGGTCATGATTCACCCTGAAAGAGTGGAAACAATAGGTAAATTTCTTGTTCCAAAAACTAGGAAATGGATTCAATCCTTCTTTGGTCAAATAAATTTTATCATTAGATTCATTTATAACTTTGCTGAAATGACTATTCCCATTACAAGCATGTTAAAGAAGGACTAGATTATCAAATGGGAGGAAGGAGCTCTCCAAGCTTTCACTGGAATTTAAGAAGCATTGAAAAATTCTCCAGTATTGGCAGCCTTGATTACAAAAGGGACTTTTCAAATATTTTCCTTTGCATATGAGAACACTATTACATCTATACTATTGCAAAAGGATGAAGAAGGAAATGAAATACCTATTGCCTTTTTCAGTAAAGCTTTGTAGGGGGCTAAATTAAAGTATACCATCATGGAGAAGTAGCCCTTTGCTTTGGTAAGAGAAACTAAAACTTTCAGGCCCTATATCTTGAGCTCCAAGATTGTAGCTTATGTTCCCCACACTATGGTCAATGATATTTTATCAAAAATGGATTTTTCTAGAAAAAAATGTTGCTAGGTGAAAAAGTTACAAGAGTACGATATGGACATATAAACCACTAAGCTAGTTAGAGGCCTGGGCCTTACAAGATTGATGCCAGAGAGTAACTTGCAAGTAATGGAGGTTAATGAGATTGACGAACGAAATATGGATGTCCATGAGAAGTTAATAAATTCCACATGGTATAAGAAAATAATATTTTATCTTAGGAGGAGTGTCTTGGTCACTTGGACAAAAATCAAAGGAGGACACTCAAATTAGCCTCCCAAAAATATATCATAACTTATTATGGGTTGGCCTAGAAGAATCCTGAAGGGGTTATTTTGAGATGCATCACTGAAGAAGAGGCTCCCAAATTGATTTCGTAATTCCATGGGGGAGTATGTGGAGGTCACTTTCCTAGAAGAGTAACTGGCCACAAGATCTTAAGTGTAGGTTATTGGTGGCCCACACTTTTCAAAGATGCCACCTTGTTATTCAGGAAATGTGAAAGTTGTCAGAGGTTTTTAGGAATAATGAAAGCGTCAGGTGCTCTACCCGTGTAGCCAGTGTCAATTGAAGCCCCTTTTAAACAACGGGGCATACATTTTATTAGAGAGATCTTAGATCCCTCAAGTGTGGGGAAAAATGGATAATGGTGGATACTGATTATTTTACCAAATGGGTTGAAGCTATCCCCACTAAAAAAACAACTCATCAAATTGTCATGGATTTTATATTAAATCATATAATTTGTAGGTTTGGAATACTTGCAAAGATAGTTGCTGACAATGCAATGAGTTTCAGAGCTAAGCCACTGGTAAATATGTGCCAAGAATATGGGATAATTATGACATATGCATCTAACTACAATCCTCACGGGAATAGTTAAGTTGAATCAAGCAACAAGAATCTGCTCAAGATAAACAAAAGGACATTGGAGGTTAACAAAAGGAAATAGGATGAATAGTTGAAGTTTTATTTAGGGGTGGATAGAATTACTACCAAAAGAGATTAGAGTTAGTTTATGGAGTCCAAGCTATTTTACCCCTACATATGTAGTTATCTTCTTACCAGTTCATACAATAGTTTGAGGATAAAGAGGTGAACCCCTATGAGGCTAGAATTAATCAGATAGTTGAGCTAGATAAAGAAAGAAGGGAGTCTCATCAAAGACACCTAAGTTTCAAAGAGAAACTCAAGAAGCTATTCGATAAAAAAGTGATTCCCAGGAATTTCAATGTTGGAGACCTTGTCCTACTGTGGGATAAAAGACATGAAGATAAGTGGAAACATGGTAATTTTAATGATTTATGGATGGGTCCTTATTCCATTGACATAAGGATCGGTGAGCACACCTTTTTCTCGAAGGACCTAGATGGATACTTTCTTGAATTACCTGTTAATGATAGGCATCTGAAACAATCCCTGGATTGATCCAAACAAGGTACAAATCATTGTATAGCATATATTCGTTTTGATTTTTTTTCCTTTTGTTTTTTTCCTTTTTGTTTTTCTAGTCTATAGTGATCATTTGTCTTGGTTTTGTGGTTTCTCGGTTGGTTTTTGTGAAATGCGTTGATGTGTTTGACCTTGTGTGTCCTTTAAATGAATCCATAACCCAATGGATTTAGGAACTTGTTATTTTTAGTATTTGGTTTATGTGGTATCCACTGGGGGTACCCATCCTCAAGTCAGAGCTTGTATTAGTGCTCATTTTGATCTCGCCCTTTTATCTAGTACCCACCTATGGAAAAATCATTTTGAATGGGTTTCTCATGTGAAAAAAATTATGCTAAAAGATATGACCGTGTTGGATGTAAATTTGAGTCTTGTAAATGTGCATCTTGTGTTTAGGGTGTGAATCCTCTTTTTCGGTCGAGGAACGTAATAGTTATGTTGCCCCTAAAAAATCCCTATGAAAATTGGCCCCTCTATTCCTTCTAGTGTTATTTTATGTTTTTCAGGGCTTAATTTTTCTTAAGTGCAGAATTGGACGCGAAAGGTATCCACGTGTCCCTTTGGTGCATCTTTGGAAACGAAAAAATAATTGGAGACCCTCAAGAAGTGAGGATCGACCACGTGGCACAAGTGCAGTAAGCTAGCACAGGTGAGCTGAAAAGTCAAAGATAAAGAGTAAAAGATTGCGGATCTCCACGTGTCACTCAGGCACAGATTCAGAAGAAGAGAAATAGAAAGAAAACCCAAAGATGTGTGGGGTCTCCACGTGTCATGTGAAGTGGCCACCATCGGTGAGAGAACCAAACAAATAGGTAGAGGACTTAGTGTTTAACAAAATTAAATGTAGTTTTGGGTCTCGAGGCATGCAGTTGAAGGCGTGGCTAAAAATTATAATTGAGTCTCTTAAATGAAGACAAAAAAGTGATGGGTTGACAAAATCATGGGCAAAATTGATGAGACTAGAGGAATCGCATAGTTAAAATCAAAGTCCTAGGAATGCAAACAAAAGATGGGCCAGTATGGGGTGATCTAAACATGCAAACCTCAAATTTTCAAAAACCATATAGGCTCATATGATGGAAGATGAAGATGCAGATGTAGAGGTTGATGAGAAGGCTTAGACTTATTTTTCTCTAAAATATTTCTTTCCATCTTATCCTAGTTATTAATCTTGTCTCATGAAAACTAAATATCATTTTGAAATTGTTTCTCTTAGACATGGATGTAACTTGATATGACACATTAGAATTTTATATGATATAATTGTAAATTTCATTATCAAGCATAGATTGCCAATGACTTATCTGATGATGAGGGAATTTATGCAATGGTTATTGCACTTAAGTACAAAAGGGGGTTGGGTGTTCAAAGTAACAAATATTGAAGATATGACAACAAGGGTTACAACACGGGTGATGGGCTGTAAGTTAGGTTCCTCTGAATGATGGATTGAGGTAAACCAGTGTTGGTTGCACATAACACACAAGATGACAAACAAGATGTATTAAAAAATTATTGGATACATTATAAAAATCTTGGTTACTGAGGTGCGCATCCAGGTTGAAAAAGGTGACAAAATTACTTGGAGCGCTATTCTTCTTTTACTTGTGTTCACTGAAATCAGCGTGTCTAATGGGCCAAGAGAGAAGGTGTGGGAGTTTCCCATGGAAAAAAAGTCACCTGCATAGAAATTTTCGGAGTATACATTACATGGATCCATTTCTAACACATATAAGGAGTGACATGAGAAGTGGTTATGGTGGTTACACTGGGAATTTGAAGGGGAATTCCGCATCCCATGCGAGATTCCTTCCATGTTGGATGGATAAGTAGAGTTTTTCATTTACCAACATTTTAGTTTGGGGTGGTTCTATATGAAGACGGGTGAGAAAATCCCCTGGTGTAAGCTACCTTTTGATTTTATAGCAAGTTACTTTAAGGATTCTATAAACCAATTTCATAACATGTGCAAACTTAAGTTTGACGCTGATAAGGTAGACGTAGATATTCATATCCTGCGCAAGACCTATATATGGCCAAACAGGGAAGCAGATGTAGAAACATTTAAGACAGATAATATTGACATAACTCCGGAGACCATGGGCATAGGAAATATTGAAATGGCATGTGTTTATGTGTACCTAATGCCGTGCTTCAAGGATGGAAAGGTGGTTAAGGGAGAAGAAATTTCATTACCAGGTCCTCTGAAGGGGAAGCAAATAGTGGGCACCATAAAGCCAGTTGAACTTGCGCCCTCCACACAAGAAGAGCTAGTACCTACCAGCTTGGAGATTGTTTTAGAGTAGTAGGAGGAATAACAAATCAAAAGTACAGGACTAGGCCATACACAAAGGATTTTGCATAGAAGGGCGTACGACCAGGGATACTAGCACTGGGACATTAGAGCCAGTCAAGAGGTCATCACATGTAACACTGGTGAAGAATGAAAATAAGAAAGGAGGAATTACTAAAAGTAAATACCAGTCAAAGATAAAAGGAGGAGAAGTCCTCATGTCAGAGCGCATGAAATGATGTGGAAAATCCAATCCTGGAAGCACAGGAAGATGAAGAGATAGGTGAGAAAATGATATATAAGGAGTTTGGGCCCAATGTGAGTGTGCAAGGACCTATGGCTAAAAGCAGAACTAGCAGGGGTACTGAAGTCATAATTCACTCTATGCACATGAAGAAAGAAAATAAGGAAAATGAATAAGTAGAATAGAGTGTGGGTGCTAAGGCACAACAGGATGCAGACACTGCTGTACAAGAAAACATAGAAGAGTGCACTAGTGAAAACAAAGAAGACGATGTAGAGAGAACTCAAAACCTTGGATACACTAATGATGTGACTAAGTTCATTCAGGCCCAGTTTCAAAGTAATTTTCCTAGGGAGAAGTTAAATGGTTGGGACTTAATGGAGCCAGAAATGGCAACTACATGTACGTGTAAACAATTATCTTGGATAATGCAGACTCACATGGATGGGATTAACTTTCACATTTGTGAGGAGTCATGTGTATCACATAGAATGATGAAGGCGCTGCATACCCACCATATTACTATCAATCCCACATAGTTTTTAGATGAACAGGTGAATAATGCGTTGGTTAAGGTGTCCAAAAAAGTTGTGCGTCGTAATGTTGATAAAGCAAAAACTATCTATAAGATTTTTGGAGGATAAGAAGTATAAAGACATAGAAATAAACACCTTACAGAGGAAAGGAGAAGGATGAGGCAAAAATAGAGAAGGTTCTTAAGATGGCCGAACAAATTGCTGATGAGGTTATGGAGAAGTTACCTGATTCAAAAGATAAGGTACCAAAAGAGTTTTTAGTCCACTCTTCATTATTTACGCACAATAGTTCAATTGCTTTAGAGAAGGGTCCTGTGCACATGCCCAGAACAAAAGGTGCTATAGAAGAAGAAACAAGGGCCAAATCCAGTATCACATGAAAAGTACAAGTTATGAGGCTTTGCTTCAGATGTTTAAAAGCTGAATTGAATAGGGTAGATCAAGCCTTAAATTATATGCATCCCTAGATGTAATCATAAGGATAAGGACCCTTGAAGAGGATAATTAGGTCCTCAAGGCCATGAAGAATGAGACCATTGGACGTATGGAGAGGCTTGTGTTAGTAGAGGAAAAGTGAAATGCGCTTGTAGCAGCCCAGGATCCACACAAGGAACACATGAAAGAGATTGGGAAACTCATTACATAGAAGATGGATTTCATGGAAGGAATGGTCTCTGGCATGGCTAACATTGTTAGAATATTAAAAAATGAACATGAAAACATGTATCATGATGAGCTAGAAGCCGTGGTTGTAGGAATTCCTAATAAAACTAGTGAAGCAATGAGTGATTGGAGTGCATTGGAGGAAGATATTAAGAATGAATATCCAGAACTAATCCTTCCTGTTGAAGAGCAAGGCACATGAGTATTCTTTCATTATTTATGTACATGTATTATTTTATTCATTCCTTGTTCAAGGAGATATAAGTTGTCTTACAATTTTTGGGGGCAATAATCCAATTTGTGTGGGGTAATGTTGGGATGAGAAATTATAGCCTAAGTTTGAAGGGTGCATAAGGTTTGGTGTGCACAAACATAGGGAACGTAGGTGCACATGAGAATGTAGCAAAATAGGATGCGTCTAGGATCAGGACTTAGCCGTTTTCAACATGGGGCTATTTTTGGACATAGATAGTAGAGAACGTAGTGATTTGAATACTTGTAGAGCCTAAAAGGATATTTTGGGATGAGTAGAATATCGAGCACCAATCAAAGTTATGGAGCTAATAATATGATTTTACTACAATTTTATAATTAGATAATCTATTATTAGTACTTGCATGATTTTGTATTCTCATGTAAGGATACATGGCTATTATTATCATATTTTTGAGGGCGCATGGGTGGTGAAGGGAATGCATGATTTAGATAGACCATTTATTGTAGAGTTATGCTATAAATTTGTTAGCGCACACGACTATGGAGACTGGATTATGTATGTATGAAGTTTATATGTTTGCAGTACTTAATATAATGGATCTTGTTGGCTAGATATTAGTGTTCGATGTCACTGAACATGGATCTTGTATAGTAAATCTGATTATAGTCATTTTTTACTTAATCTTTCATATGGTTAAGATATATATATATATATATATATGGTTTATGCACTATGGAATACCTTATTATTTGTTATGGATCTGATGTATAATTCAATCATGCTAATATCTTAAACAAGATTCTCTAAAGAGGGACCTGGTACCCTTGTGCACTTTGGATGAGTGCTCAGTTCAAGTTGAGTGATGTGCCAACACGCCTTGGGATTTTGGTGGTAAAAAGTAGGCTACATCAACATCATACGATATATCTCTCTTACATGAAATCAACACAAATTTCCCATTCAATACTTACCTCTCTCTTCTATACAACACTACACAATCGATAATACATATTACATGCTCAACAATCCAAAGCACACAAATACTCTTTTTCATACACAATTAACACACCTCTCGAATATAACCACAATGTGACATACTACCCTATGATGAACTCTAGTTCCACATTCCATACTTGATTGCTAAGGGTATACATCTCAAATGGACCTCATCACACTCACACATTCAATCATTCAATGTTTTATCATGCAACATTCTTAGCTAGCACCTTATTCACTCATTTTGTGATATACACTTTATGCTAAATCATCACTCCTTCTAGCTCCTTATTCACTCTTTTTATGATATAAAATTTATTCTACATCATCAAGGATTATTAACCATCACCTTATCCATACATTTTGTGAATATGATTTTTGCTAAATCATCACACTTTATAGAATCCTATTCATATATTTCATGATATACGATTTATGCTAAATCATCATGCTTTCTGGCATCTTACCCACAAATCTCGTGATATAGACTTTAGGCTAAATTATCACATATATTCTAGCACCTCATACTACAAATTAAAGATCAATCATCCCTATGTCGCATTCACTATCATCTACGTATCATCATTCTATAATCAACACTATGTTGTCAATTCATTAACTCTTCTAGATATGACGTCATTATGACACACTCTTATTTATGGTTCATTATTGACACTTGAGGGGGAATAATAATTGAACCTCATTGCATACATACCCAATCACTCGGGGGGGCACGTTTCCCCTATCATTCACTAGGCATTCCATTCCTTCTTACTCATGACATATACATATCTTGGTGACACTTAGTCTTGCTTACATGTACTTGTTACATGCAAATCTTATGACACATGCTAGATAAATATCTTATATGTCATTATATTAGTATACACACATTTGAATTCACTTGCCTTTCTAGTTGTCATCACAAATTATACCGATCCATTACATGCAACATGGATGCTTGGCGCAATACCTATTACCAGTCCCATTGTGGCTTCTGGGGGCATTCAATTTCGTACACTATAGGTGTTATTGTTGCATTTTTGTTTCATATCACACTAATTTAAGGGAATTATAGGAAATTTGACATGCTTGTTATCTTTCTAACATGCTAATGGGTACTTCATTTGCAACATTTGTTATGCAGGACTATTTGCTTCCATGGTTGTCTGTTACCTTATCTTCCATTGTCTTCTCTTTATATGCTCTTGTTTGCACGATTTTCCCTTTGTCTTGTGTGTAAACTTGTCTACTTGTGGCCACTACGACCTTGATTTTATTGTGACATTGTGAGTGATGTACCATGTTTGTAACCTTATTTTTTGGTCTACATTATTTGATTAGCTTAAATTTCATCTTATATATGCATGTTTGTATTTGCTTGTACTAACACTCATTTCCTAGGTAACTTTGTTTGTGTGTGCCTTAGTTTTTACCAAGCACATTCCCTTTCTCTTGTTGGGAAAATTTTTAGCACATTGGTTAGTCCTTTTTGGGCTGCATACTCCTTTAATGACATCACATGCACCCCAAATGAGTGAGGCATCATTTAGGTGAATATGTCACCCCAATTAATGTTATACACATTGCTCAGAATTATACTTGGGTCCTTAACAAATTATGCCTTTCTTGGATGCTGAAACCAGGGGGAAGTTATATAGCCATTTGTAGTTCAAAACAATCTATATGCCTTTCTTGGATGCCTGAAACAAGGGCTCAAGAATCAAACTTGGGTCCTTAAACATTTGTGTTTATACACAACCATCTGCAGTGGTATTGGTATATTTCAGGAGTAGTAAAAGGTTAGAGGATGACACTAGTCTTTCCTCTCTAACACTACTTTTTCTGTGGCATAGGATCTCCAAAAAACCAACATTTCAGAGCGCTCTATAAAAATTTGGGAAGCAGTTAAAAGTTAGAGGACAAGACGCTAGAATATTCATCCCTATACTTATTTTCCGTGGCGTGAGATCACCCAAAAAAATCACACATTCATTGACAGTTTCAGGATCCTTTCTACACTCCTTCCTCATCATGGGATCAGGGGCAAACATGTTCCTTTTTCACATTTTCACAACATTTTTACATACTTCTTTAATACTTTTTACAACGATACATGGCCTATTTGACTACTTGATTGCTCTTCTCTTTTACAGGTTCATCTGAATGAGAAGTATTATTAAACATCAACATCATCATCAAACAACCAACAACAACATCAACATTAACAACAAGTACATCATGACCTCTACACATGTGTTTCTACCCTAGGTTCATTTTCATCATCACTTTATACACCTTCGCATCCACACTTCACACTTTTTATCAGTCCACACTTTTTCTAGTCCTTGAAACGATTCATCATCAATCTACATGGTTATCAACTATGTATCTCTACTTACTTTATGTTACCAAGATTTCCGCTCACCAACATAAAGGGGGGAAAATGTAGACCACAAATCATGTGCTTTGGGTAATTATATAGTCCTGATGCATACTACTATTCATATGATTCATAAGTAAGAAAAGTACTAATCAACCCATGTTTTTGGTCACCTTTCTTTGCTTTCTGTTGCTACTTTTAGTCTTGCACCCTTAATTGCTCAATCTTCCTTTTTATACTTCAACATTTTTCATCCCGGACAAAAACCCCAGTAAGGATGCTAGTGTCAGGTGCATTCATCCCCTCTGGGTGCCCCTGCCCCCCTTTTACTTTAATCAAACTTTTTTGGGTCATTTCTATCTGTTTGAGAATCTTATATTTTTGGAAATAGACCTTTTCAGGTTTAATTACAAAATTCAATTAAAGAAATAATATAGATATAAAATTATGTGATCATAATAAAGGACCAAACACTAAACACTAGCTATCACCTAAGGTTGCATCCATCAAGGCATCTAAGATCTTCGTTGCAGCCATCTAGCACCATCGTAAGGGACACAAGGGCTGCTTTTTTCCATACAATTCATAGTAGAGAAGTTATTCCTATTCCATGCACACATTTATTACATCCTACATTTATCTATTTGCTCGCTATCCAAGTTTGACATGCACAAGAGCTACCTAGGGGATGATTTACGCACACATACTTACATAACTACATTGGGTCTGAGATGTGGTGCAATGCTTAATCGTAAGTTCACCATTATGACAATCGAGGATAGTCTGACCCCTAATTTTGCATCTTTATTTTTTTAGGATTGGATGACTATGTGAGGGTTTTATAGGTTTATTCTTCATTGTAGGTTTCCCGTTACCTCGGCGATCTTGGTGCAACCTCAGAGTGATCAAAGGAAAATAAAGGTGAACAACTTGTGACACCTTAAAGGAGGTTTTTTGAGCACTTTCACAGACCCATGTGCAAAACAATAAGGATAGAGATCCTAGGGGCGCCCCGGTCACTCTCCTAGTGCAGTTTGATCCTCCAATTTTGTATTTTCCAGGGCTTCTGTGTGATGCTTTTTCCTCTCTGTTTAGCCTCTCAAAGCTTCAATCCAGTCCAAAATTTTCTGTGAATCAACTAAGCCTTTCTACCCTCTTATTGTAATTAGGATTTCAGTATTTATTTCTTAGTTTGCTTGGGTATAATTTTTGTATTTCATTGTTCATTTATTTATTATTACAATAAAAATAATATTAGGTTGTTATTTACATTTTAGCTTAATCAATTTGATTTTTGATACATCATAGAATTATTATAGCTTTTCATTATTTTAGATATTTGAAATGAAAATACAATACCATGGGCTAATCATTATCTAATTATACTCACCGATTATCATATTTTATCACATTTTTATAATTTCATCATCATTGATTTGATGTGGGCATGAATGTCTTAAAATTTGTCTTACAATATCATGATAAGTGGAAATATATTATTTTTTTCTTAGAAATGTGCTAAGCAATTGAGTATGTCATAATTGTTGATTATAACCAACACTCATAAAGTGGTTGGCTCCACTCTCTCCCAAATCATAAAATGTGATGAATAATTTCAACACAATTCATTTCTCAAGGAGGGTGAGTATAGACTAGTAAATTGTTTGGGGATTTAAAGATAAAAGGAAGGTGTGTAACATTATATATCATTTGAAATCTTAATGAAGAAAGAATATGATTTGATTTTATCATAGCCATTTATTTTTGGCTCATGATTATGCATTTCCTGTAGTGAGTTATATAAAAATGGATAGGGGATTCGTAAGAAACAATATATGAAGGATATTTCTATTTTTCAGACCAAGAAATTGAACTTGAATTACACAAACATTGATGTTGTGAAAGTGAACTTGTGTTTTAATGTTTTTTTCATGATCCCATTGAAATTTTTGGATGTGTAAATTGTTTGTATTAGTCATCATATTAAGGTTGGTAAAAATTTTTAGTTCATTCTTGTAGGTGATAGGGAAACATGGATACATGAATTAGAATAATATGCATTTGTGTATGGAACATGTCAAAATTTACATAATCATTCCTTCAATTAGCATGAGGGTAAGTATCCTTACAAAAACCATTTATACATGGATCTTTTCATAATTTAAAAGATGATATTTAGTTAATTATGTTAAGAAATTGACTCACTATCTTCCTATGTTACATGTATATGCAACCCATCAATTAGTCGTAGTAATTTTGACCTTATTATTAGTTTAATAAAGCGTGCACGTATGTAACCCTTTTTATTTCATTTATGTCTCACGTTTTATAACATAGTTTTGTTTTCTTCACTTTGTTTTCTAGTTGAAAATTTTTAACCATTCTCTTTGCATTGTTTTCAGTGTTTACATTACAACTTTGGGTGAAATTTATAGTATTTTTTATTCTAACGTAAAAATTTGAATTTTTTAATACATATGGAAATAATAACATATGATTGGTTAAAAAATTTAAATTATTACATCCAATGGATGTTATATAGTTATATACATAGTATATATGTATATATGTACACACACACACCACACACACACACCACACACACACACACCCACACACACACACACACACACAACACCACACACACACACACACACACACACACACACACACACACACACCTGTGTGTGTGTGTGTGCGTGTGCGCTTGTGCACGCACTCGTGAACATTTCCCCTGACTTCATTATAAATAGATTGAAAACTAGTAAGTATTTAGAAGTGGGAAAAATATATAATATAGACACAAAATCATGCACTTTGGGTAGTTATTTAGTCCCAATCTCATACTACTATTCATATGGTTCTTGAATAAAAATAGTATTAATCAACCCATGTCTTTGGTATTATTGATTTGTTTTCTGTTGCTACTTTTGATCTTTCACCCATACTTACCTAGTCTGTATTTTTATACTACGTTCTTCCTATTTCTGACTGGGGTGCCCAGTCAGGACTGGGGCACCCCAGGTGCCTTGGTCCCCACTAGGCACCCTGATACTCTTTGCACTTTCCTCTCACTTTTGGGCACTTTCTAGCCGTTTGAGTTTCTTATATTTTTTGTGGGGTCGGACTTTTCAAGGTTAAGTAAGAAATTAAAGTAAGAGAACTGATATCAATAAAAAGTGAAGAGAACTCTTGTGGCTTCAGTTCACACTTGACTGTTTAGGCTAATCCTAACACATTAACCTCACACAATGAAGGATAGAAATTACACATCCTCGCACGTACATCTTATCACCACTACACATCTACACATGTCACACATCTACGGTATGCACTCCACTAACTACCCTATGATGCACTCTAGTCGCACGGTCCATACTGGAACTGTTGAGATATACTCACCATGGACCTTGCACACTCACACATTGATTAGTCAACCTTCCACCATTGAATTCAGAGGGTAGGTGACATACCTTATAGGATATCCCTCAGCACTATTCGATCATCTTGTAGTGGTATACACTTTAGTTTAAATCATCACTCCTTCGACCATCTAGTCATGATATACACTTCGGCTACAATGTCACACACTGTTCATCTCTATGTTACATGTCATCACTACATGTTTACCACAACACACTACACAAAATACATGCTTCGACCATTTCTCGATGACGCACTCTCATTTACGGTTCATTCTTGATTGTTGAGGGGAATACTAAATGAACCTCACTTATACAATTCCATCCACTCAAGGGGCATGTGGCTACTATCATCTATTATGCATTCCATTCCATCCATCCATAACATATTGCATATCGTGATTTATTTTACTTTTTCTTACATTTGCTCGTACGTATTCACTTTATTACACATGCTAGATAGATTTATTGTATGTCATTATCTCTACCATACACACATGTGCGTTCACTTGTTTTCTAGTTGTGATTGTAGAATCTATAAGGCTACTACACACAATATGGATACTCGGCATACTACCAGTCCCACAATGGCTCCTGGGAGCATCCAAATTCAAACACTGGAAAAGATTCACACCAGTTAGAATCCTACAGATATGATGACCAAGGTGGTCAAAAGGGAGAAGTTGAAGTTGTGTTCAAATTTGGTTGGCTTTGATGGATGATAATGAAGGGTTGAGAACTTTTCTCAGTGGGAACACTATAAAAGTGGGAGATCTTTTGGGGTGTGGAGACTCTTTTTGGTCTTTTGAAATCAAAATTGATGTGTTAGAGTTCGAACGGTTAAGTTTGGAGACTTCTCAGGAGCATTTTGTGGTCATGTGTATTTGTTGCATTTTTACTGTTAATTGGGGGTTAATTTTCTTTTGTCAAAGTGACATATTTTCCAACCATGAGAAGTTCAAGACTCATGGCCTCAAACTGCGAGGGTCAGTTATGAACTTCCTATACAGGAGTTTAATCTTATAAATAGAGGTGTTAGGTGTCCTAATGTATCTGGGGGGGGGGGGGGGGGGTGAGTATTAAGAGTTCTTTGATTCTTAAATATCAAGATGTGATCAGAGTGATCAAGGGTGAGCAATTGGGTGTCATTGAGTCTTAGATGTGTTTTAGCATATTGGGAATTATGTTGTCGTTTCATGAGTGATTGCTGTGCAATTGAACTGAAAAACTAGCAGATTGGTTTTTACTCTTTGTCAATAATTAAAATTCAACACTTTGCTTGGTGGATTACCCATTGGGTTGACCACCAGATTCCAATCTTATCTTGCTTCTTTGTGGCATCGGTTTACATATGGTATATTTTTTGACAATTTAATTTTGGCTACTAGTT
>CM034148.1:224282117-224408155 GCA_019776745.2 Taxus chinensis
TAAACGTTGAGTATGTTTAGCAACTTATTGATCACAGAAGACAAAGTATGATAGAGAAAACAGGACAGCAAACAAGCAAGATGCACACGCAAATCCAGAGATTAACCTTAGGGTTAATTTTAATTATTGTGGGCTTATGCCTTTATACGTAAGATGATGTCAGAATCCTAAACAACAAGACTTAGGGGAAATGTCAAGTTTGTTTTGGCTTATAAGGTTACCTCAATCGGGCGGAGGAATACCGCGGAAAAGGGGGGATGTTTGAGATGTTGTGTTAATTGTGAAGTGATTCGGTATGTGTTGTGCAGTGAAACTAAGGTTAATTTCCTGTCAATACCGTGGATATCACCCCCACGTGTACGACCTGTTACTTAATCTATGTTCACTAGAATTGGAGAACAACAAGCAGGAATGCAATGCACGTGTTTTAAAACCCAAATCGAAAGTGATATTCGATGAAGCAAAAGAGATGACTTTCACTAATGCGAAACCAGGAAAGCAAGACAAATTCTTTACTAAAATATATAACAAAAACAGCAACAGCAAATATGCTTCCTAAAATGAAAATAAGCAAGAGAAAGAAACCCAAAATGGGTCCCACCAGGCGTGCCAAAATGTTTCACTCGGAAATGCTTCGTTCCTTATAGAAACAGATAAGGTTAGGGTTAGGAGGAATACCTGTAGAATGTCGAGATGATGTGCGCGTACCGTAGAGAAAGATCAGGCTGACTGCGAAGAACTCCTTTTTGTCTTGGAAGGACTACCTGCAAATAAGAACACAAGACCACAAGATTTTGATTAGATAGTAAATGAGGGAACTGCCTTGGGCCCAGGAAATATGAAACTTCCTTTCGAAGGTGGTCAGTTCCCCTGCCGATATGAGTTAACACAAAATACTGTAAAATATCAATTAAATTGCTTGGCTGAACTGGGTAGGGGAAAGGCTGTTTTTCCTGGTTTTTGATCAAAGGAACCGATGCCGGTTACCTATAACCGATGGCGGTTACTGCTAACCGATACCGGTGGGTTCTAGGATCTTCTGGGCTAGTTGTGGAGTTTGTAATGGCTGATTTTTGGATAGTTTTTGGGAAACGGGATGGTTAGAAACAAAATAATGACAGCTAGAGGCAATGGTACGCTGGATAATGGATCCAGAAATGGATTTGGGAGGACTGTAATTCCAAAAGCATAAGAAATGTTATAATGGAGGACATGCAAGATGTAACTTACTGGTTTTTGACGAAGATGCCAGTTGATCTCCTTGGCTGCCAACTCTTCTGGTTTCTTCACTCGTCTCTGCTTGGTCAAGTGAAGTTGTGGACTCTGCTAATCGCTTTGGACTCTCCTTTGATTCAAAAATCCTTCGACTGATCTCTCAAAATGAAAATTCCGATCCCTTGTTTTGGTTTGGGGAGCCCATTTACAGGGAACCGATGGCGGTTACGTAACTGATGGCGGTTGAGTAAGAACCAGTATCAGTTAGGAAAAAGCAGGCTATTTTTAGTAAAATCACCCACTTTCCCTGCTTTTCTCCCGAGAGATTAGTTGCGGGCTTGGTCAAGTGACTAGAAGGTCGGTTTTGGGTGCGAGAAAGGGGTCATTAGTCATGGGTGTAGGTGTGGACCAAGCTATAGGTCTTAATTAGGTTAGTTTAGGGTTAGGACTAGGTCATGATGAGGTGGCAAAATGAGGTGGCAGGTAAGGTGATGTGGATTTATCAATTACAAGGTAATTAATAAATAATTGTGTAAGGTTTAGGTGATGAGGTTAGGTTGCGAAAGGAGGTGCGGGTCATAAGGGGTCGTAAGACACAAATTTGGTGTCTACAATAATATTGTGAACATTAAAAATATTTACAAATGTTAAATCTAATAAATATGTTGAATACAAGTGCTTCTAACTGAGAAAACACATATTTGAAGGATGCTTCAAGTGACAAAATTATGTCCCCAAAACTTGGACCTTGAGCTCACCTAGGGATGGTGTGAAATGTTAGAGTCAATAGAGAATCGTATGAACGTTGTCCAAACTCAAGGAAATCTTATCAAGGAAAAGATTAATCTGTCATGTAATAAAATCTACCTGGCCTTTGATATGATCCTAATCTTCACATGAGCATTAAGATTGAGAAATCTTCATTAAAATATGATTAATTATCTTTTCAATGTGGTCGCATTCTAAAGCTTGACAGATCAGCTAGACCTCCCTAAGTGTGGGCAATATGCAGAGAAGTTGACATAAATCTCCATAGGAAGAACAATTTCTGTATCCAAACTCTTTCTTCCCTTGGCGTTGCTTTGTTCAACATTGAGGATGATGCTCGATATGCCCAAAGTATTGTAGGGAGACTGTATCATGCGCTAGTTCCTTTCTTCCAACATCACATATGATGGTCAGTTTCTGACTTCAAACTGTTATGTATAAAATAAAAAAGAGATGCCATCCTGTCTGAGGGAAAGATAGGGTGCAATCTATCAGGGCATGGCGGCATGTGGCAGGCATGGGTCTCTTACCAATAACAGTTTGATTGTTTCACCCTATGCAACAAAGTAGTGTATCCAACCTAACCACTGGTCACACTTGTTAGGACATCCATAGCTTGTAATACTATTTCCCATAGAAATTGGGTTGTTGTAGTTGTTGTTGTACAGAGTGCTTGGTAGAGCGACGCATCTTGGACAACCTTTAGACCTGATCAGTTTCCCTTGTAAGTTATAATGCAAGCGTGACTTTAGTTCTGACGATCCAATTTGTTAACCATGATGAAACCCAAGTCAATCTATTGCCCATTTAGTCAGTAATTGGATAGCTACAACGAGTGCAATAACACTCAAAGGCATTTAAATAAACAGAACATTGTGTGGATTTCAAGACGTTGACATATGTTCTCTATGCCTTGCAGACCATTCCTAAAATCAATTCATTTATAGAGGTTGAATCAAACCATAATACGGATAGAGTAGAATCTTCCACCCAAAATATCTCCTCACTTTACTATACAGAAATTGCCACCTGTATTTGGACAATGAATATGCATTCCATGAATGCCCGTGCGTTCAATGTTCCTATGAGAGAATGACATAGCTTCCTCATCACTTGTTTGTTTGTTGTATACATAGTAAAGAAGAAGATTAACATATTAGGAGTGCGCTTCGTATAACGAGGTGTTTTTTATAGCTATATTGATTTTTCTTATTCTCCTTCTAAGTTGTGCTACGTGCACTTTAACCTTGCTACACCATGCTCATAGAAGATGTCGAATACCACTTCATTGTCCCATTCTTTTTCTTTTATTTCAAGTAGTGGTAACATGTTGATTAAAACATTGAAAGTGCCTTTCTGTTATCCCATGTATGTATCTTTCAATTGATTTGTGCTTCTTCTTTTCACTCTTGCTCTGTGTGAAATGGCCACAGTCCAGACATATCTACGTATGAGTGCCTCGGTTAGGTGTACCACAATTACTCCAAATCAAATGTACTTGAAATAAGTGCACCCTTTGACATGTGTTGGGACCTTGTTGAAGGTGTAGATTTACCAAATGGACTTCAATGCCATGTAAATGCTGTATAAATGAAGCATGAGTGTAGCTAGTAAAAACTGGCAGAAATATATATGCATACGATATATATATATATGGCATATATGCTTCATGCTATATAGTATATAGATATATGTATATATATACAGGAGTCAACTGTATACTATAAACATATATAGTATGATACATATATATACATGTATATCCATTTATATATTTATACATCACCAATGGCCACGCCATAGGCGTCATACATATATATGATATGTGTATATCCCATGATAGGATATACGTATATATAGGCATGGTATGTAACTATATCCTTTATATATTTATACATACATACTATTACTATACATCCCCAGTACATACATACATATATATATATATATAGTATATAAATATATATATTTGTGTGCGTGTGTGTGTGTATGTATAGTATGTATGTATATATTATATGTATGTATGTGTGTATGACCCATATATATATATATATATATATACTATATGACTGGTATGCTCCCTTATACATATAATGACTTCAACTCTTATGCCGGTTGCATGTAAGAAATTTTGGCCATGCCACTACCTTGAGGAAGCTCTAAACCTGATCCTTCAATATGCTAGTAGTAAGCCTAGGGTGCACTTGTGTGGGGTGTATTGCTTGGTAGTTGAGGAGCACAACTGTCGACATGGAGTCAAACATTAAGTGCAGCTTGTAACAGTGATCCTGTGAACCACTCAAATAAATCATCCAATCCTTTTAATGATCTATGTAAGAAGTTGTGAATGCAGATCGCCCAGAGCTGCTCTCTTACAACTATGCCTTGTTATTCCCAGACATGGTTCATCTCACCTTGTCCTTCATAATTCTCGTACTTTAGTTTTTCATTTGCAACGAATATAGGATTTAAAACCTTGGAGTATCATACATTTGAGTCATTTTATATAAACTTGTTCTTGTAAAACAATAAAATGGTCAATCCTAGCACTTGATGTATACCTAAATAACACATCTGTTAGTCAATGCATAAACTTCAAACCTTGCAACTCATTTTAGCCACGATCCTCAGAAAACTGGTCGTAAGGACTAGATCTAGTTATAGTTGTAGCATTCAACTCCTTTTAGTTCACGCATATTCTGAGTTTATCCATCCTTCGTGAAATTGATCACCATTGGACAGTAACCCATTATAAAAGACTCATTAAGGGGCAAAATATTTAAAGACTTCCACATGTTAACAATCTCTTCTTGAAACCTTTTCACACAAATTGAGGTGTTAAGTTTCATCTAAGTGACCATTGTCTATGTGGGGACGTACCATATATTATAGCCTTAGAGTAATCTCCAGGTGATGATTAATGCACGCCTCTAAGTTCATGGAACGCCCCTAGGAAAGAGGCCATGATAATCCCTTAGTAACTTTATAGATTTAAGGGAGTTCAGATTCTGACGAATAGTCTAGAAATTATGGTTTTTGTTCGGCCCACCATCTATTGACCAATAAGCGAAGGAATGTTGTCTTCATAGCCTTCATGCAAACATGCGAGTGGTCTTATCTGCACTAGTCCAATTGCCTCATAACCTTCCTGTTGAATGGTTTACAAACAGTATTATCTAGATAGTCTTTGTCAAATAGGTTTTGTAAGCCCCTAGTTGCTATTTGACTAGGTCTCAACTGGACTGATTATGACGCAGTGCTCCAGAAGTAACTAGTCACTAATCGTAACTCTGTTTACCAGTTCTTAGTTTCGTCACAATTCTGAGTCCGAATTTATCCATATATATGAGGGCATGTAGGAGTTATTCAACCTGTGGAGATTTAATCCATCAAAAGTCAAATGCTTGGATGAGGTTTCTTATGCCCTTGAGCTAAAATTGGTTGACTTTATTGAGAACTAGCCCTATTACGATCTGGCCCATGGCCTCGGAACTAAACTATGCCGCTAATTGTAAACCGTTTCGCCATGGAGTCCTGCATATACATACCATGAGTTCACGTGTGCAATTCTTTGTACATAGTGGAATAAAACCGTGTAGGACCCTTAACGAAGGTTGTTCATCTTCCTACCCTTCTGTCCAGAGTCTCTAACATTTTTGAATGTGGTGCTGAACATGATGATTACCGTGATAAATACATATGTGACTAGGTGCATTTCTCCTAAAGAACCTAGTAGTAAGAGTAATCCCAATTTCATTCCATCCGACAAGATTATCCCTGTGGACCACCCACTAACGTGCTATTGTCCCACGTAGTGTATATGCTAGCATATTTCTTCTCTCTAGCAGGTCTATCCATTTTTCTTCCATGGTGCATAGGAATACCATGGGATCCCCTTCTCTTGTGTAACAAGGTACCGAGTTGTTACCTATCCTCCTAACATAACACGTTTTTGTGCCTCGAGGGAATATGCTCTTTATTTCACGCCCTATCAACTCATAAGTGTTGTGAGCCTAGTTATCATAAGCAACACTTGTAGTATCGCTAATAGACTATGCATCCTCCCACTGAATTAGTACTTCTTTGGTTGGTTCAATCATCTCTAGATCTCGGATGGTGCGTACATAAATCCTTTTAAGATCTTCTTCACTTAAGGGATCAACATAGGGCGCGGAATTTCCATCTGTTAAAGGGATAATGACCCTTTCCTTTTTTATTTTCAAAACTGATACAGCCCTTGTTGAACCAAAGATCGACATTATTTGCATAGCACCAAGGATGCCCTAATAGAGCTGGGAAGCTATCTGATTCTGCTAGTGCTAAAACTTCAAAGTCTTCAGTAAACTTGGCTCCTTATATGGTGATGGATGTATCTTTCAAAACTCTTATGGGAGTGGCCTTAGTTCGATTAGCCATGAATAATACATTAGAGGATGGCTGCAATGTGGGTCTTCCCATTTGTACCCATGCATCCAAGGTAAGAACATTGACCTCCGCGTCTGTATCAATCAATATATTACTCAACAACCACCCATCCACAACAACATTCAAAGTGATTTCCTTATCATAATGTAGGCTATGAGGAGGGATATTTTCATGTAGGATCTGCCGTCCAGTTTCAGTACTTGTGTGTGGAGTGTTCCATTTTAACCAAATCCCTAACAATGGAATGATTTTCTCCTAGCGCAACATTTTACACAGTTCTATCAAGTCATCTCTATCAGTTTGGACCATCTCTGAAGATTCCTTAGAACTTCTATGGTATCCTGATAAACCTCCTTTTGATAGGTAGAATTTAGGTACTTTGCATGAAGAACCTCATCTTTAGTGATAGTAGGTTTCTACTATAATGCCTCCCTATCATGTGTTGCCTCAGCACGGGTCATGATCTTCACTTGTAATGCCTCGAATTTTACTCCCATCTATGGCATCCAATGATTTTCCACAATGCGTTGTATCCTAACCATCCATGTGCCTTTTTTTCTTGTTTATGTTGCTTACTCAGATGCTCATATAAGTCTGGGAACTCTTCATAGCTATGGTTCTTTCCACAGAAAGAACATGTAATATTCTGAGGAGATTCCTGCCTATAGTGGTTAGGAGATCCACATATATAACATGTTTAGCAAGGAAACTCACTTCTTCCACTACCATGGCCTCGTCCTCCAAATCCACCGCGGTATCCTCAACCTCTACCACAATCACCTTCAAAACGCCCCTCATTCCGATCATACCTTGCTTGATTGTGTTCCTGGTCCTGATGCTCATTTTTTCTCTTAAAGTTATCTAAAACTTCTGTCTATTGTACACCAATATCTATAACATCATGGATCTTTCTAATCAGCTAGAAGTCCTCCATGTCATGAGTTGTGGACCTAAAAATTTTACAGTAGCTTGAAATGTTCTTCCTTATCGCATGTTGTAATAATGGGAAATGACTAGCATCATGGTTTAAGTGTCATATTTCAGAATCTATCAGCAATGATCGTAATGTTCTGTGAGGGAAACTATCCTTTATGTGACCTTATACTTCACAATCTGTGCACCAAATTCCTGTGTGCATCTCGTGTGCTTAATTTGCTGATAGTTTCTTCAAATATTTTTCCATTACTGTTATTTTTTCTTCTAAAAACATGCTCACCCTAGTATTTATGCTCCCAACTACCTCAACGCGCAAGGCTACTTCAAGTGCTTCACATAGATCAGTGTATGTCTTATGTGATAATGCCCTCCTAAAAGGGGTAATTAAGTCCCCAACAAACCATCGTGCGTGTTGGCTTGTGTGTATGTCATAAGAAAGATTTGATAAAAACATTTTAAACCATGCATCATACTCCCTAACACTTTCAGTAGTGCCTTGCTTAATATCCTTGAGCACACTTATACTTTTCTACTCAAACTCAGGGATATGAAACTCTTTAAGGAATACATCCTTTAAAGATCCATATAATCTACGCAAGTCTGATCAGGGTCAAACTTTTTGTACCAGCTGTGTGTACGCCTTTGTAATGTAGTGGAAAATTGAATTTCCCTACACTCAAAAGCTGTGATCCCTTTTGTGTGCCACAATATTTCACACATGTGCACATGTTTAACAACATCTTCTATGCCCCTATATTCTGAAAGATGAAGAGAAATTTCCATGTAAATATTCTGGGGTTGGTGCAGACCTTGCCCACCTGATCCAGATGTTCCTATGTTTCTCCTACCTCTAGAACCACCAGATCCTCCTGAAACAGAGCTACCTATGCCTCTTGATCCTGAACCTGTAGCTGGGGTCAGACCAAAATATGTACTTCCCTGTGTCCCAATAGTAGAATTGAACTGAACCCCGATAATTTGTGAAGCGTTACTACTCCCAAAAGTTAATCCAAAATTAGCGCGCTTGTATTATGTGATGATGATACGCCTGAAAAGGTACTTCCATATAATAATGAAACCATTTGTGCTGCCATCGTTGTGCCTCTTATAAGACTCGCTCCTACTCTCCCATTGTTTGAAATATCTTATTGAATGCTTATTATACTAGATTCTAAAAAACCCAATGCAAGGGCAAGGTTACCAGGTGGATTTAAATGCGCGCCCGCAACCCAAGTAGTCTCTGCTGGCGCGCTTCTGCGTGAGGCTGAGGGGGGATCCCTATTACGCTTTCTAAGATGGGGGAGTTCCTAATGCTCTGGATCCACGTCTTCTACATGAGCTTTAAATCCTTCATGAGCCATCTCTCTCCTCAGCGCCAAACTTTGTGTAATGTTACAATGCTTCTCTATCTCCCTCTTGCGCGCTTCATTATACTTAAGCCACCTTTCCTCTCTCTGTGTTTCTACCACTAGGTATGCCATCTTTCACCAAACCTGCTCCTGTCCCCACGTATGGTGAGGTTTAGTTAGCCATTTATTTACTCTCTAGATTCAAAGTTACCATCAAGATCTTAATTGCTTGTGGAATGCATTGTAGGTAAGCTCCCCTAGGATATCGTAAGAATTGGAATTCAGCTACTTCTAGACATGAATAAGTGGAAATTGAGTATTCCAAAATATAAATTTTTAAGACACCACAGAACCATGTATCCACAACTTGAGTCCAAAGAAAAATGTGTCCAGACAAGTGTGTGATACCTCCAATTCCGCTTAGATGCATAAGCAATCAGCCACTCGTACAATTCTACTAGAAAGATAGTGAAAAATATCTCATATAAACTATCATACAGATTTTGTTCTTCCAACATGCTGCGTTAAACTTAGATCCAATGCTGAATCACCATGCATATTCTTCTTCCAGATCGCGTATCCATTCTTCAACAATTGCTAAGGTCAACCAATATGTCTTCATCTCGAACCATCATAAAAACAATTGAAAAATAGGTCCGGACAACGGAACCAATGATGGATCCTAGAATTCAGTGACACAAATCCAATAAGACTCTAGACGCACTGACACATCACTCAGGCTAAACTGAGCGCTCATCCGAAGCACGCAAAGGTACCAGATCCCTCTTTAGGGTTGTTGTTGTAGGATGTTAGCATGATGGAGACTTAAGAGATACATATATTTCCATTACTTAACACATCACTCTATAGAGCATACTAGATCTATACCTAAGGGAGAACAAAATTAATTATTAACCATGATGAGATTAAGACATACTAGATTTAGATACACAGAATTAACACTTAGTCTCAGCCAATATCCTCCATTATATTCAATGCAATAAGTGTACAAAAGTTTAAGTACAATAACAATAGTATGCGCATAATAGATTTAACATCATAACTATGTATATATCTCCTCTCTGTCGATCCCCCTCTATTACATAGTTTACTACATATATATAAGGGTGGGGACTTTCCCTTCACCACTTATCCACTCCAAAAATAGGTCACATGTTATTATTAGCCATGCGCCTTTACAAAACTAGCCACACATGTAAGTGCACTAACAATAGACTACTGCTAGTTAACTGATAGTAGAAAATATATTTCTGGCATGTGTCTATGAAAAGTGATTCATAGGTAATCCTCCAGAAATATCCAATGTGTGGCGCACATGTCTTTGCCTTGTTTGTGTGCTTTGCACACCATCTCTAAAAATAGACCTTTATGAGCAAAAATGGCTATGTCCCGAAAGTTGAGTTTCTGCTCCACACGTGCGTTCTCCCTATTCATTCACACCTTTGAATATGACCTACTTCCCCATGCGGACTTCTTGTGTACTTTTTGTCAAGTTTTCTTTGATCAATAGTTACCATCCAATTGATGGATTCCCAATACTTTAGTAATGTTGTCCCAAAAATAGCTATATCCGTGCATTTTATCTCAAAAACCATAATGTTAGTGGGTGAAAACCACCTTAAATTAGCCACAAATATGCCTATGTTAGTAGTAGTATTGAATTTCTTCAGCCTAATAATTTGAGGCTCTTTTTTAGGTGTCTCATAAGTAGGAAAGTAGTTGAAAAATTTGTGAACAAAAAATGAAAAGAAAGTACAACATCTGTAATCACGACCTCTCTCCAAAAATTTCCATACTACTCATGACATGGGGGTTGGAAACACCCCAAGATTGATGGAATATTCTCCAATAATGTCCAAGAAAAACCATTTACTAACTTCAAAGATTGAAACTAATTGTATGGAAACAAATAAAAAAGATCATATGCCATACCCAATTTCCACATCAAATATCTCGCTGCCCTGGTAATGGTGACTATCCTTCCATCATTGTTTTCCCAATGAGCTAATATATGTAAAAGATAACAATAATGAAATTTCCCTTTCTTGGCTACCATGAATCTCTCTTTCAACATGCCTTGGATTCTCGTTTGTTTTTCTTTAATCCAGAATTCCAATATTTTTTCGAGCAATTGAGGGTGAGCTCCCCCAAAAACTAAATTCATTGCATCCTGAGAACAAATTCTATCTCATCTAAAACAAGACATTCAATGAAAATTTTATACCTATCCATGATAGAAGTGAGAGTTGTCCCCTTGGTTATGGTGATCATGGAGCCTTTGTAATTGACCATAATCAACCCTATCCTTCTTGCAAATTTCTATTCAATGAATTTATGTATGGTACCATGAGTCGCAAGCATGGTGGGTTCTTGGCCACGAAGAAGACCCTTCACCTAGATTGGTTGATAATTATGTATGTCATACAACAAAATAAGAATGCCACCCTTTCCTCTTATTTTCCTTACCTTTTTCTCAAACATGGAACCATGGGTCAACGATACATAGATTGAAAAATCTTAATTACAATTCGTACCTTGATGACCAAAACATAACAATTGCATGACATGAAAATGATGCAAAATATCTCCTCAATGAAAAAGATCATATTTCTTGTGTTCCCCATAGGATTCATTTGATATTTCCCTCATCCTAAAACTCATAATGCTATAATTATCAACACTACTGATCAAAAAATCAATTTTTTCTCCCTTTGTAAGACTCATAAAAACACCCATAACCCATATGCGGAAACAAACTTGAAATTGAATAAAAAATGTGATTCTCACCTCAATATTCCTTGTATCATGAGATGCATGATGATATCCATATAAAAATGATATAGGATATGGAAATTATCCTATATTAATGGTCAACAATGCTATAAACTGAAAACAAACACTTCCCATGACTGAATCCATGTGTATGCTTACAAATATGTCATTGTATAAGTTGGAAAGGTGTATGAAAACAATTTTATGATAAAAACTAATGAAGCCATTATGTATAAACATATCATCCTTGAATTCTCCTTTACATACCAAAAAATAGTAGATATTTTTGCAATCCAATTCCTACAAAACCATGTTATGTTGAGTTTAAACATTATGATAAACAATAGAAGCATGAGCCCTTAATATGCAAAGGTATCTATTCCGTGTCAAACTACTTGAACCCCATTAGATAATTCATCAAAGACATAAGGTAGAGAAAAAGGAATGCTCACCATGACCTTATGGCTGAAACATATTCAGAAGGGTGATATGATGAGTATAGATTTGGATTTGTATTTGCCTTCCATGAGCTGATCCTACTTCATTGATGTCAGCAAGGCATACTTCTCTCCATATTCCTGAGATACATGACTTGGCAATACCATAACTCGAAGTTTAAATATGATTGGTATAAATATATACAATATATTGAACCTTGATGTTGGAATATAGTTACTAATAACTTCGCAAGGTCTTACACATTTTTGTTTTTGACCTAGATATGATAGTCTCATGTAGGCTCACCTGAAAGCAATCTTAACATACTGGTTGTAGTGTCTCCTTCACTTGTCAATATGTGGTTTGTAAAATTAACCCTCCACTAACAGACAATTAATATTTTTCATTCATAAAATCAATTATATTAGAAGATAACAAATGTGGAAATATAACTAAAATTTTTTATTGTGAGTCAACAACAATATTTGGTGCCCCTACGTATATTCATATATTAACTGCTAACATTTATCCATCAAAAAATTATTTTCATTACAAAAATAGAAAACATTATATTAAATACTAATCCTTTAGGTGACCACCCCATACACACATCAATATAGTCATTGGATACTTACATACTTATTTTTGTAGGATAGTTGTGCATACAAATGAGATCTAACACGACTACTCACAAATTTAGCACTGTTAAATTTTTCTCACAAGGTATATCCATTACATATGAGTCTGGAAACTATGTCTAGTGTTGTTTTAGAACTTTTCCTTCAAGCTCACCTAAAACATGGCATTAATTCTATCAATACACATCCTAAACATAGGATGCATTAACTTTTTGGAACTCTGATTTCCCATCAAAATCAATCTTATAAATTGTGAACTTCATAATATCATGTTTGAATCCTATGATTCAGACTGGTTTTCAATCCGGTGGTCCTAATCTTTATTGCATGCACTTTTATTTATGTCGGTGCTTTATCTTTTATTTTCCTATTTCTAGACCTTTCTTGATTGCTACGCCATGTCTGATGTTTCCTATTCTTAGCCTTACCTCGAAAATTGGCTAACTCCTAAAACCTATGTGTACATGTGTGGACCTTTACACATTATCTCCTTCTTTGTGTTATGTGTAACTTTACGCACTAACCTATTCCGGCTCTCTAATTTTGCGCATACTCCTGCACATTCATTATGATATCTACATATCTCTTTGTTACCTATGTGCACCCTCCTATGCATAGTCTTCATCTCCGCGCATGGCTAGTACTTAGCAATTTATACTGTCCAACATTACGTCACACTAGGAGTATTGTCTGTCCTTGATAATATCATGAATCAAAGAATCCATGATGAATAAAAGAATCTCTGAAGAATAAATAGTATGGGAAATTAACCATTTGAATGAATATTATGTCCTTTGTGTGTGTATTTAAAATTTAAGCCCCAGTTGGTGGAAGGAGTTTTGGAAACTCACTATTTATTACAGCTTCTAGTTGCTTCCATCCTTTGAGCTCTTTAGTGGCCTTTTCTGGCCCCATCTCCACAATATCTAGTACCTCCTCAAAAGTTAGCTCGTCTATCTTCTCCTTCATCTCCTTAACCACCACATATAAGTCTTGGGAAATACCCTCTAGGGTATCCATCTTGCGCATTACCAGAGGCTGGATCTTCTTGAGCCTCTCCTCAAATGTATCTTTCAATGATTTTATTAGATTCCTCTTTTCTATAACCTCTACCATAACCTTCTCGCACTTGACCTTATTGGTTTTCATTGTGGCTTATATTTTCTTCAACTATGCCTCTTCAATTGTAGCGTACACGTTAAGTATAGAATCAAAATCCCGGAGGTTGTCAAATACTTGTTCTAGCTTCTGCATGGCCTCCTTTATTTCCTTAACGAGTGCTTCATATTCTGCAATATTTTCCTCCACCATTTCCTTATTATTCTTCTTCATCTCGACTGATTCTTCCACTAACAGCCCATGCCACTTTTTACCTTGATCAACAACATTTGAACTAGATCCTCCAAATACTATAGTTCTGTATCATACTCTAGTTTAGATTGTTCGACCAAGTCCATGTATGCATGCGTAGTACTATTAACTATATATTCTGCCTTATTATATGTGTTGTTCGTTCTTTTCTTCTCATCATTCAACTCCTTGGAGAGCTTTTGATTATTTTTTATCTTTTCTCTCCACATCCTCCCACATCCTTTTGATCATGTCCTGTTTGTCTACATTCCTCCTAACCTCAATGACTATCTTGTTCAGTATGTTGCACACCTTCTCATCTAATATCTTGGTGGAGTCCACCATAGAGAACAACATTTTTGGATCCCTCTTCAGTTTCATCTTTGAGAGTGACTCCTTACTTTGAACTCAGGCTCTCCCATGTGATTTTTTATGCTCCAAGAGATAATCTTCCTTATGCGCGCAAGGGAATCTATATTATCAAATATCTCCCAACAGAATAGATATGTTCTTGGCACTGAGATTTAGAACCTGGCCCTTAGAACCTTTGATGGATCATCAAGGTATGACATTTTGGGTTATTGTAGAGGTTTCCTTCATTTTCTTCTTCCTACCTATGACTTTGTGGGGGTATCTTGCGCTATACTTAACTACACTTGGCTCATCACCCTTATAGTACCTTGGCCTTCCCCTTTTACTTATTCTTCTTTGCCTCCCTCTTTCTCTTCTTCCCTTTATTCCTCGTGCTCCACATCATGTTATTCTTCATGGTTCTTTCCATACTCATCTTCTTTATGAACTTATTCAACATGAGGGCCCTTATCCTCATTCATCCACCTCTTCCTCCTTTCCTAAATTTTCTTCCTCCTCTTACAGTGGATCATATTTGTGCACCGTCTCTTCTTCAAGCACCTTTTTCTCTAATTCCTCTCCTTCTTCCTCCATGTCATACATCACTTGAGGATTCTTATTTACTAAACTAGGCTTGTGTGCCCCTACTAATGGAGACTCCTTAGATGGGCCCAAATATATTTCCTCATTGACACCTTTACTGCATCTGTTTCCTCATGCTATGGTCTAGTGTAAAATCATATTATTTCTCTTCTATCTCCTTCTCTGGAGTATCCTCATTCTTGTGTGTGGGGAACCCCACTGCCTACTTATTCTTTGGAGGTTATGACAACTCAAGGTTGTGCAAACTGATAGACTTTCCTCGCTTGATCTTCGGCCAGAGATAGATATATAACCTACAAACATTCTTACCCACTCCTAAAGTCATGGGGTGAAGGTCCGCATTGTTTTTCTCCAAGGTCTCTACATATGATGCCTTTGATGAATATACATATGTTTGGCATAGCGTGTGGTAGTCGACATCTACCTTATCTGCATTGTATGTTAAATTTTGTGCATATTTTATGTGGTTGACGGTGGCCTAGAAGCATTTTTCTGTGAATAAAAACAATAGTTTGCACCATGGCCCCATATCCCTATTACTTAACATGAATCAACCAAGGAAAAAGTGATGTAATACCATGAACTCTGTTTGCCCATCCAAGAGTGCTGGAAGTTCTCTTGGAATGTGCCATCAGTTCTCAAACATGTCATTAAACCTTCTGTACCACTTCTTTAGGTCTTCCTTGTAACGGTTTGATATCGTGCCATCACAAGTATACTTAGAAAATATATGTGTCGAAGACTTATTGGCAATTAGGTAGACCAAAATTTTATCTTCTAGACCATTAGGTACCATGATCTCCTAGAATAAAATCAAAAGAAGGATAGTGCCCCAAGTGATCTTATCTCCCTATCTACTTAGTTATTGGCCTCCTTTATAATTCCTTCAGCTATGAACAAGGAAATGTTATATTGTGTCTTCTGCACCATCTTATGTGCGATATGTAAAACTTTCTTATTTACCTCCGTTCATCTTTCAGAGGCACCCAACTTAGAGCTCACTAAGTGTGCGGCCACTCTGGTGCTTGAATTAGCTATGTTAACAATATTGAACGTGTGACTTCCTCGTTGGTATTGTAACTTGGTTGTTGTAACATCAATAACATCTTCATCATTCAAATCTATTTCGATCTCTACTCCATTATTCTGTAACCCAGTAACCCTTACAATTAACTATGTAGTCAAGCACATTGTCTTGCCTACAAAGTAAAAATAATCTTCATGCACTCTTAACATAAGCCACTAGTATAAACACATAATTTTTATGAAGAACGGAAAATCATATAGCTGCAAGATTCTCTCACTTTCCAAATCCTTTCAAACATTGTCATCAAGGAAAATATGCCCTTCCTCCGTAATTTTTTCCATCTCCTTCAAGACATCATTTATGATATCGGTCTCATAGGCTTGCACTATGTGATTGTAATAACTGATTTTGCACTTTTTCATCTGCGAGGCCCATGGTGTCCCAACAAAATCTTCTTGTAGATATAACATTTCAGAAAACCAATCACCCAGGGATTCATTTGTGTTCTTCTTGTTCTTTAGTGACCTCTTTGGTGCCATTGTCATTCTTCAACTACTCAAACCCTAAAATCCATGAAATACGTGCCCTAGGTGCTGATAATAAACCACTTACATGTTCAATTATGTTCCTGCAGTGTTGAATAACCAAATTTATTGTTCAATCCTTGTACTTAAGCACCTCAACTCCTTGCCCTAATTCAATCTCCTAAAATATTTTCCCTAGCTCCGCGTCTTCTCCTCATGCAAACCCTAGCTTGTTTTCTTTGCTTTAAACCCCTTGCATAGCTTCCACTTCTCACAAGGAGCTCTGTACCATCAAATTTTCGTGCTTGCTCTTCAATCACTTTGCTCTAGTTCACCTTCATTTGTAACTTTTTAACTTCACACTTTGTCGCATGGAGCTTTTAACACACTAGTTATTTAAAATAAGGTAGGAATGACTTTTTTCACGCCCTATTTATAGATTTTCCAATTTCCATTCGCATTAATTACACTCCACCTACCATCGCTTTTATATTTAATGTGATTTTATTATTTTCACATGATTTTTATTTTGATTTCTCTCGTGCAAGTGCTACTACTTCCTAGGTTGAAAAACCTCTTGCATGCACCTTCCTGCACTGAACACATTATTCCTCTATGCCACTTGCCACCTACTTTACCTTTTAGCTTCCTCCCTCACATAACAATGCATGTTGAACTTTCCATTTCGATTTGTATGAGAAATTGTATCAACTTCAAACACACTTCGCACCATATCCAGTCACTCAAAATGATTTCCTCTACGCACTATTGTATGTTTCCCTGGCACACAATTACCTCATCCCGTCGTGCTCTCGTTCATCAACCTCTAAACTGATTTTATCCTTCTTTTGCATGTCACACACCTACATATTTTTACACCATGCACCTTACCTTCTTACCCGACATGAAAAGCATACATAGTCCTCCATGCATTAGTCTAAAATAGAATGATAAAATCCTTGAGCTTTCCAGGATGGTGTGCACACTTGGAGTCATACAAAAGAACCATCTTCCCTACAACAAATGTTAGGATTAGCACACTGGTTGTACATATAATATATCAAATCTAAGCATAAATACAAATAAAATAAGATATTCTACCAGAAGAAATATACAAAACAAGAGACATAAATCAACACCAAATTTAACGTGGTTCACCCAGTGTGAGTTACGTCCACAAAAAATAAGCCAATCTATTATCCAATGCTTTGACAAGATATACAATAAAGATTTACAATATTCCACACCTCTCAGATGTTCAATACTTTCTTTCTTTCAAGATTTTTCTTCTCCAAGAATTCTCTCTCTCACCAACTTTTGCAAGTTCTTAATTCTTACTTATAAACCCTAGATTTCATTCTTATATAAGCATATATAAACTTAGGGAGCTTAGCCATGCAATTACAATCAATAGATCTTCTTTAATGCTAAAAATAGATCTAATTCCTAAGAGTTAATTAAAACATCCATACACAGGTAATTGATGTCAGTTCTCCCTAACCGATGTTGGTTCCTCCTTGCCTGACCGATGTCGGTCTTAGGTGACCAATGTCGGTCCCTCCTAACCTATGATGGTTACTGTGTTTTCTAGCAAGTTTTACATTGCATGCTAATCTGAAGTAATTGAGCTCCACAACTCAAAAATCTCCCACTTGGAGATTAATTACTGCACCATACATGTACAATGTCATTGTTGGATCCTTCCTTAGCTTTGTTTCTTCCTCTTCAAGTCTCAAACTTGAAGACCAACAGAAGTGGAGTGTAGCTCCAACTTCACCTTTGCTAACTGATTTATTAGCATATCCATAGGGTTCTTGTTCATATGAATCTTTTCCAGATTCAACTGCCCATCCTCTAATACCTACCGTATAAAGTGATACCTCAACTGAATGTGTTTTTTACTTGAATGAAATGTTGAGTTTTTTGCCAAATGAATTGCACTCTAACTGTCACTGAACAATTTGCAATCATCTTTCTCCTTTCCTAACTCTTTCATGAACCTACTCATCTATATCATCTCCTTGCTAGCGTCTGTAGCTGCAACATACTCTGCCTCTGTAGTAGACAAAGCCAAAACCTTATGTAATCTTGAAATCCAACTAACTATCGTCCCACCTACTGTGAAACTATATCCAGTAACACTCCTCCTACCATCCAGATCTCTAGCCATATCTGAATCAACATAGCCACATAATGAAATATTTTAACCTCTATAGCATAAATGCATGCTAGATGTCCCTTTCAAATACCTGAATATCCATTGGACTGCTTTCCAATGCTCTTTACCTGGATTAGCCATATATCTACTCACAACTCCCACTGCCTGTGTAATTCCTGGTCTAGTACAAACCGTAGCATGCATGAGACTCCCAAGTGCTGAAGCATATGACACTCATGTCATGTATTTGACCTCCTCTTGTGATTATGGACATTGATCTTTTCTAAATTAGAAGTGTCCAGCCATTGGTGTACTAATAGGTTATGCATTCTACATCTTGAAATTTTCTAACACCCTGTAGATATAATCCTCCTAAGACAAATACAATTTCTTTTTTTTTCATGTTTCTGTGTATTTGCATGCCAAGGATTCTTTTTACAGCTCCTAAATCCTTCATAGAAAATGTGTGAGCTAGCTTTCCCTTAAGCTCACCAATGTTCTGCATACTAGATCCTACAATAAGCATATCATCCACATACAATAACAAAATAATATAGCTCCCATTTTCAAGCTTCTTGAAATAAACAAAATGGTTGGATTCACATCTTAAGTAACCATGCTTATGCATAAAACTATCAAATCTCATGTACAATTTCCTTGGAGCTTGCTTGAGCCCATAAAGGCTCTTTTTCAACCTGCACTCTAATTTCTCCTTATCCTTGACTTCTTACCTAAGCAGATGTTGAATATAAATATCTTCTTCCAAATCATTATGAAGGAAATCCGTCTTCACATCTAGTTGCTCTAAATGTAAACCCTCTACTGCAACTAAACTCAATACAGTACGAATAGAAGTAATTTTAACAACAGGAGAAAATATTTTACCAAATTCAATACATGCTTTCTGTGCAAATCCTTTTACTACAAGCCTTGCCTTGTACCTTTTCTGTCCATTCTTCCTTGATCCTGTAAACCCACTTGTTCTGCAATGTCCTCTTACCTGCTGGTAACTTAACCAAATCCCAAGTCTGGTTCTATTCCAAGCATTTCATCTCCTCATCCATGCCATGCTCCCACTGGACGTGGGTCTTATCCTGCATTGCTTCTTCAAAAATTTCTGGTTCACCATTATTAGTCAATAATAGATAAAATAGAGAAGGCGTAAATATTTCTGGAGGTTTACTTAACCTTTGTGACCTTCTCATAGGAGTTTGGGGCACCGGAGGCTTAATCTGGACCTCTTGGACATTTGTATCCAAATCTGACAGTGACAAATGCCGGTCACCTATAACCGATGTCGGTTCTGCTAACTGATGTTGGTTTGTATCTTCTGTAACAGATACCGATTCTACTGACCGATGTTGGTCAGGTGTAAATCGACACCGGTTATTGTGTAACCCCGTATGTAATACTTTTAAATATGAGAGGTCATTTTCATTCACAAACTTCTCAACCAGATCATCCTTGGGTACATAAATTTGATCCCTATACATTCTCTTTTCATTCCATTCAACATCACGACTGCTAATAATTTTAGAATTCTCCAAAAAATGGAATCTGAAATCACCATATCCATAATCAATGAAAGTGCATCTCTTGGATTTTGCATCCAACTTTTTTCTATTTTCTTTATCAACATGCACAAAATATTCTGAACCAAAAAAATTAAGAAAAGAAAGATCTACCTCTTTTCCGATCCAAGCTTCCTCTGGTATTCCTCCATTTAGTGAACTTGAAGGGCCACGGTTAATCAAATAAACCGTTTTATCAACTACTTCTGCCTAAAACTACAAAGACAATCCAGAATGTATCCTCATACTTCTAGCACATTCCATGATTGTCCTGTTCATTCTTTCTGCAACACCATTCTCCTGTGGTGTTCTTGGAACCATTATTTCTCTACGTATCCCATTCACTAAAAAATAATCATTGAAAGCCTTGCTACAGTATTCACCACCATTGTAAGATATAATGCACTTTAAATTAGAATTAGATTCATTCTCAACAAAGGCTTTCCATCTTTTAAAAGTCTCAAAAACATCAGATTTACGTTTAATAAGATAAACCCATACCTCCCATGTAGCATCATTAATGAAAGTTACATAATACTGGGATCCTCCATGAGAAGCTACCTAAGCTAGACCCCACACATCTGAGTGTACAATCTCCAATTTCTACTCCTTCTTAGTTGCCCAAAATTTGAGAAATATCACTCTCTTTTGCTTTCCAAAGATACAATGCTCATAGAAATCAAGATCTAAATCTTTCAAATCTGATAACTTACCCTTAGCCTTTAAGATCTGCATTCCTTTTTGACTCATATGGCCCAGCTGATTATGCCACATGCATGCATATGAATCTGAAGTAGATAATGCAGAAAATGAATCAGTAACACAGGTAGATAAATATAATGTTCCTACCTTCTTAACTCTTGCCACAACAAAATCACCCTTGGTGACTTTCCAAGAGTCTCCTGTAAAAGTAACCATGCAACCAAATTCACCTATTTACCCTACAAAAATTAGATTCCTCCCGAGGTTTGGCACATGCCTCACATCTTTCAATACCCATGTATTTCCATTCTATAATTTTAGATGAACTTCCACTTTACCAGTAATATTGCAAGGTTCATCATTATCGAAATAAACATGCCCAAAATTACCTTGGACATAATTTTTGAAATAACCCTTATTAGGGGTTGCGTGGAAAGAAACTCTTGAATCTAAAACCCATGATTCAATTCTATTATCTAAATAAAGAATAAGAGCATCTTGCATTACTTCCATTACAACAAGATTTACTTCTTTACCTTTGTCTGATTATTGGTTCTCTTTATCATTTGACTAACAATATTTATTTACATGTCCTTTTTTTTCCACATTTTCAACAGGTAATTCCCTTACCTCTGGATTTAGATATGTTATCCCTTGACTTTGATTTCCCATTACTCTTACTCTTGGATCTCTCCTTCTTCCTATCCCTTATTTCTACATTCAAAGCATTCCCAGATGATGATTCCTCTGTACTTTTCCTACAAATTTATTCATTCAATATTATACTAACCACATCATCGAACTTCAAAATATTATTAGAAGATGTTGTATTACTAACATCCATTACCAAGTTATCCAAACTATCAGGTAAAGAACATAAGAATAAAAGTGCTTTCACTTCATCATCAAATGGTATATCAACCGATTTTAACTTATTTAAAATCGATCTAAAATCATTCAAATGACTAGATGCAGATCCACCTTCATGCATCTTAGAACTAAATAGTTTCTTCATTAAATAAACTTTATTTGAAGCACTGGGTTTTTCATATAAATTAGCAAGATATTTCATTAACCCTACTGTAGAAGTTGCTTCTATAATATTGGAAGCCACATATGCTTCCAGGCTCAATATTATAGATCCCAAAGCCTTTCTATCAAGAATCTTGCATTCTTCATCAATCATCTTCATAGGTCTAGACTTCTCATCCAATGGTAAATACAAATCTCTTTGATACAGATAATCCTCAATCTGCATCTTCTATAATTGATAATTTCATCCATTAAACTTATCTACCTTGTATTTGTTTTCTTTTGCTATTGATGTAGCTCCCACTCAATCATAAAACCATATGTAAGTAAATATGTCAACACACAAAACCCTCAAACAAAGATCTGATACCATTTGTTGGGATTAGCACACTGGTTGTACATATAATATATCAGATCTAAGCATACATGCAAATAAAAGCGGATATTCTATCAGAAGAAATATATAGAACAAGAGACATAAATCAACACCAAATTTAACGTGGTTCAAGCAGTGTGGGCTATGTCCACCAAGAAACAAGCCAATCTATTATCCAAGCTTTGACAAGATATACAATGAATATTTACAATCTTCCACACCTCTTAGATGTTTAGTACTTTCTTTCTTTCAAGATTTTGCTTCTTCTCCAAGAATTCCCTCTCTCACCAACTTTTGCAGGTTCTTCTTAATTTTTACTTCTAAACCCTAGCGTTCATGCTTATATACGCATATATAAACTTAGGGCACTTAGCCATACAATTACAATCAATATATCTGATTTAATACTAAAAATAGATCTAATTCCTGAGATTTAATTAAAACATCCACGCATTGGTAACCGATGTCGGTTCACCCTAACCGATGTCGGTTCCTCCTTGCCTGACTAATGTCAGTCCCTCCTAACCGATAACGGTTACTGTGTTTTCCAGAAATTTTTACATTGCATGCTAATATGAAGTAATTGAGCTCCACAACTCAATAACAAAATACTTATTCTTAATTTTCCTATCATGCCAAGCCTTTTGTCTTTCTCTATCTTTTGATTCCTTGTAATGGTGTTTCACTCATCCAATTACCTCAGTTTATTAATACACGCATCCACTGCTTTCTTGTCATCAATTCCTCCTACATGTAAAATACACAGGTAGGGTAAAATGAAGTCCATAGGAAAAGATGCTTCCACACCAAACACCAATTGAAAGGGTTTGGCCTTATTCAACCACTTGTATGTAGCTCTATATGCCCATAACAAAGTTGAGACTTTTTCATCGCAATCCTTTCTTCGTACATCACAAATATTTGTCAATGTTTGTCCCAAAATCTTATTGAAATCTTCTATAGTACTGTTATCGCCAAATCACTGCACCCTTCGAATGGCCATAATGTGAATATGACGTTCGTTGTGATTGGGTAACATGGGATCACCTCTCAAGATGTGGGAATTGGGCTTGAGGTGAACCTTCGGAGAAGGCCTACTTCCTCTTCCTAAACTAAACACAACACTACTCCTAATGCAATAAAAATAGCTACCTAGACCTATACTATCATTTCAAGGGGATTAAGAAGAGATATTTGCAAGAAATAAAACCTAAACTTAGAAGTGGTGATGCACCAAGAAAATGGATTTTGTTAGATAAAATTCTGGTTCACCAATGAAGAGAGATGATCATGAGGAAGAATGAACATGCATCACAAACCCAATTTACATATAGTACTTCACTCCTTGATAAGCACAATGACCTTCAAAACTTAAAAAAGGCACCAAGATTGCATAGTATACCTGTAGACACGAAGAGAGGAAAAAGAAAGCAACAAGAATAATTTAAGGACATATAATTGATCACAAAACATAATTTCCATTACTCCAAGCACATGCACAGTGCATCATTACTGCAGGGAAAGGCATAGGCTGCCATTACAATTTTTAGAAGAAAGGCTTGAGAGCCTGAAAATTCACAACAACCCAACTTGTGAAGAGAGGGGAAGATTGGAAAATGTATAACTCCTTTGGAATAAGCACCCCTTTTACATTTATAGAAAATTCTAATTTGTTGAGAGAAAGAGGGAAGAATCCTAAAAACTAGGCAGAAATGTAGCTGAACAGGTCAACCATGCTTGCTTCATTAATTGAACCTCCACCTCTTGGACACTATTCACAGAGTAAAGAAATATCACAATCTGGAACACTGAAACCTCCAAAAATCCATCTCTTGATGATCTTATTGTGTATCTCTTGTTCTCCCGATTCCATCGATTATAATTTTGTGAAAAATGGACAACTTGGGAGGAAGTTATGGCTTATTGAGCGAAAGGTTATTTTTTGGGCTTCCTAGGAATTATGCTTATCCAACCTGCTAATATGCTTTCATAAATCCAAATTTTTAATTTACCTCCATTTAATTAAAAATATAATATTTTAATATATCATGGAACCCCCCTTTAATCCCTCTGAGTAAAAAGTTATGCTTCGAGAGTCTCTTGGTGATGATTTGGCAAATAGCTCGCTAAATGAGCTCACATTTGATTTTTGCAATAATTCCCTATCTGGTTAGTCCCACGTTTTACATTGAATTGCAACGGAAACCTCCGCATTAGCTGCTACACATTCAATTCCATGTTTTTTTACCAGCTTTGGTCTTGTAAACTCTATTAATGGTGTGCCAGGGCCCAAACTTCACTTCCCTTTGAGTTATTTGCCTTCAATTGTATTGAATTCGATATGGTCGACTTGGCGAAGAACTCGCTGCCAGATCTCCTTACATCGTGTTCATTTGTTATAACTCGGCCAAGTTATTGCATGTCATGCTTTGCATTAAATTTACCCGACCTATCCACTAAAGCCTCGCCGCCAAATTTTCCAAGTATTTCATTGAATTGGCTTCATTACATTCACCGCCGAGTTTTGGGGGAGTTCCATGTTTCATAATTAAATGATGTCGATTTATTTGTGTTGGACGTTAGAAACCACCCTAAACTTCATCAGATAATGTTTTGGGGTCACCATATTCTAGCTCAAACGAGCCTTGCCACGTGAGATGAACTCCCAATGAATTCTTTTACATAACCGAGTCAATTGGCTTGATATCCTCATAACTTACCACGTATTCGGGCACACGAGATCCCTGAAATTACAGAACCTATATTGAATTGGTCCACTTCAGTCATTGAAATCCAAAACAACTCATCTCAAACATTTTCACGAACCCCGAAGGCATGGACTTCGGAATCCCGAAAATCCGAAACTCCGAATTTCAGAGTTTCAGGCTTTTGGGCTTCGGGCTCTTCAAGCTTATTTTTGTCAACTCGCCGGGTGAGTTCCGAGTAATTCCGAAAGCCCGAATGAGTAGGTAGTTCCTGAAATATAACTCCGAAATTCGTTGCCATTCAGCCGCCTAAGCTATGCAATCTTCTACATGCCGAGCCATTGATCAAGTTATTCACGAGTCAAGTTGACTCGGCTCTGCCTCTGTGCAATCCTTCCTATCTCCACGTGAAGTCAGCCCTCACCCAAGAGAATTATTTGCCGTCTCTCTACATGATTTGAGCCTTTTTAACTCACTTTATTTCTCTGTCCGCTCGAGCCCAATCTCAAGTTTTTCTCTTCTTAGCTCGGTCCAAACCCAAACGAGCTCTTCATGATTACTGCGATCATTCATTCGTGTAACTGTAATCTTGGATTGGATCAAGCTCTCACTCCCACTAAGAGAACCGAACCAACACCCTATTTCCTTTCATTCCGTTGGGTCATATTGTAATCCATGGCCGAGCTCTTGTCTTGCACGGGTTCCTCGTGCGTAGTGTCTTCTTTGTATTGCCTTTTGAGTGGCTCGATCTGATTCCTATCAACTTGACAAGGCTGAACGACTCACCCAAGCGAAATCCCTCAAGCTATCACCTTGATCATAAATGATTCACCAGCCTAACGAGCTCCATACTGCATGGGTTTTCATGATTCGCTCCATACTCAGCTTTCTCTGAGTTCCAAACTCGTTCTTATTCAGATCATGTTGATGTAGCTCAACTCACGACCAATACATACATTTCCGAACCTAACATTCAGGCATGAGTTGCATATCAATTCTTCTTCAAAGTTATGTTCATTTTCTCTGGCCAAATGACTTATTTGTAAAACCCAAATCACCGAGCAAACGAGCTTGACAAGCTCTTAATTTTCTTGCCAATATCTAAATTCCAATTTTCAGCGCGAACGAGATCTAACTCGCCTACTTGGATCATGTTTGATACGACTCATGACTCATCGTCTAAAACCCACTTCATCTCGTCGAGCCATTCTGCTTCCGACTCGACCTTGGGCTTCACATCCTTTGCGAAAACATTAGCTCGACTCTATATTTTTCCTCAGCTCGCCAAAAATTGACCTAAGTCCAAGTTATTCTACCAATCGATGGATCCATAACACTGAGTGACCTAAAACACGCTGCTCTGAACCATGAGTTAAGTGTTGAGCTTCTTATTGATATAGCTCGAGGTTTCACATGATCGAACCATTTCTCTAGCTCCGAAACAAATATAAACTTTCCCCTGCGTGCGTTGTCAGGGTCGAGCTCCTTCACCCTTCGATGTTTTGGATTCATCGACGGTTTTTCTTTCTCGGACTCGTGTTTCCAAACATTCCTCCAAGATACTTTGACCTAAACTCAGCCCCTCACTCCACGTGTATCTAGTACACAAACGTGCAAAACTCAATCATGTGAATCCAATGTCATTTCACTAGAGCTAAACTCGACTGGAGCTATTTCACATACATTTTAACTCATGCCCTATGCATCTCCTTTGAGCTCTTCTCCAACATCATTCAAATCACAATAAACGGCCTGAGCCACTTAATACAACTTGCTCATATTCGATTTAACTCGAAATGGCCGAGACAATCATCAACTCCAAAGCCGAGTTATTTTTCATCAGACTTCATCATCCGATTCAAGCCACTGCCAAGTTCGATTATCCCCATCAAGTTATGTAGGTAAACTTCTCAATCGTCTTATGAGCAAGCTCTTTGACTCATCGCTCATTCAATCATTATGTCAGGCCAACCATTTATCGAACTTACTATTTCATTTAACACGAGCTCTTGCCCATCTCAGCATAACTCACTCTGCAAGTGGTTCAAACCGCTAAACCCTTACTCGGCCCCATGAATCGAGCTATAGCTCAAAAATTTCATGAATACATCGAGCTCCTATCTCCTCTTTGGCCGAACAAACCCGAGCTGATTCATTCTTACTCCTTGAACGAGCCAAGATAACACTTAGTTCATTGCTTGCAACGTTTCCCTCTTGGCTTAATGGTTTCGTACTCCTTATTCATTGTGCAAACTAACCTCGTATGGACCATTCTAGAATACTTTCAACCTTGTTTCTTATTATCATGGAATTCATGGAATTTCCTTGGTTTTGATGCATCATGGAGTATAACAGAATACTAAAAACAATTATAGACCATCCTCAACCATTTCATTCTATAGACCCATGTTGTCCATTTTTTACCCAGGAGGCAAAAAATGGATAACAATTGGCTTCGGGGTGATAGGGGGTAGTCTTGTGATGAGCTACTATGAACCATGCCAATAATATTTTGATTGTCTCATTTAAGAAGTGAGTTCCCATATCACTAGTAAGGCTCATTGGAAAACCATACCTACTAATGATGTTTTCCATAGAAATCTTGCTGCTGTAGGTGTACTGTATTCCTTTGTTAGCGCAACCTCTTCCCACCTTGTTAAGTAATTTGTGCATGTTATGATGTAATGTGTGCCTGTCCTCTACACAACTGGTGCAATGAGGCCAAAAAATTCAATTTCCCACTTCTCAAATGGTTCTACACTTTCTATAGGTCACAATGACATTTCATCTCAATTTCCTGGCTTACCTAACCTTTGACAATGATCACATGCTTTAACAAATGCCTAGGTATCCTTATAGAGCGTCTCCCACCATTATCCAGTAGTTAATATCTTATGCATTGTAACTTCTCTTACACAATGGCCTCTAGCTATTCCTCCATGTTCTTCTCCCTTTATAGCTTCACACTACATGCTCCAACACACACCTGTGCAAGAATTCATATATACCCATCTTGTATAAATCTCATCTAGCTAGTTAGTAGGGTGTTGCCTGAATCGCTAGATGCTTCTTCTCTAGGGTCTTCATACCTTTAGATGCAACCCCTATGCATAAGAATACTGCAATTTACTCTAAGTCAGCGGATGCATAGTGTAGTATGAAAAACTAAGTGTCCGACATAGTGTCTCTATGCTTTATGTGTCCTCACCAGAATTAATTCGTGATAAATATTCTAGTTCCTAATTGCTCATGCAGGGATTTACTATAACCGAGAAATCAAATTCTTGAAATAAAAGAATCCAACGATAAATGCACCCTTGTAAAATTGGCTTGTTAACCAGATAATTAAGTGCCATGTGATCAATGTAGAATATAAATGGTGTCTCCAAAAAATACTGTCTAAATTTGTGAAGTGCATACACCATTGACAACACTTCATGGTCCTTGGTTGTATAATTTTGTTTGGCCAACGTCAACTTCCTACTTGAAAAAAAAATAGGATTATCTACATTACCTTCACATGGTTACGCTAAAAATGGACTAATGGTTGTACCAGAGGCATATACATGAACATGGAGTGACCTATTCCAAGAAGTGAAATGAAAAATATGTGTGATGTTCAATTTCTCTTTTAAAGTCTCAAACGCTAGTTGTTACATGCCACCCCAATAGAATTTTACCTTTTCCTTTATAACTCTTCAAGTGGCACGATAATCTTTGTATACCCCTTAATAAATTTATGGTAATAGTCAGTTTTTCCAAGGAATCCATGAAATTCACCTTGATTGGTTGGCTCCTCCAATCGCAAGATGATTGCAACTTTGGATAGGTATACCAACAATCCTTCCTTACATATAATATGTCCAAGAAAGGTACCAAATTATGTAGCAAAGATACACTTATTAATGTTCAAAGAGATGCTAAGTTGCCTGATCTTTCAAACATCAACCTGAAGCAGTCACAATGGTCCTTAACTAATCCATAATCAATCCAATCATCCAAATATACCTGAATAAATTTATGAATAAATTCTTCAAATGCTTAAACAACAATGCATGAGAACACCATTGACACATTCTTCACGCCAAAAGGCATAACCATGTAAGCAAAACATCCCCATTTAGATGCAAAATTTATCTTTTCCCGGTCTTCATGCACAATTCTTACCTGGCGATAACTTAAAAATAATTCTACAAATGAATAGATCTTGCACCCTATAACACATTCTAGGATCTCCTTAGTAAATGGTGTGGGAAAAGGATCAATGGCACATGAAACATTCAGAACTCTATAATCAACACAAATTGTTATTGTGCCATCCTTTTTAATATTGATAACCATTAGAATTATCCATTATGATTCTTCAACGGGCTCAATAATTTTTGCCTTTAACATTTTATCAATTTCATCCTTCACCTTGATGCACAGATTATGATTCATCTGACAGTGTCTCTTTTGAACCGATCACACGTCATCCTTGATTTTGATCTTCATTTCACCTAATGATGGATGCACACCCTTTAACTCATGGTATCCTATGGGAAATAGGTCATGAAAGTCACACAATAGCTTGATTGTTTTTGCTACCTCTGTTTCAGACCAATAATAACCAATTACCTCTTCCTTTGGCACATCTTTAGTTAAATTTTTTCACTTTCTTAGTCTTCAATGGTACATGGAAGGCTTCCACTTTTTCATTTGCTGAGTCCAATACCTCACGTGCGCCTTATGTGTGCTTCAAATCGAGATCCTAAACTTATTCATCATCTATCAGATAGAAAATCTTTCCTTTCTCCTTTTTTGATTTGTAAAACCTTCAACTTTGGATCTTCTACAAACCACAATTTAAATATCTTGTTCTACTTTCAAATAGAAAATGACATATGAGCTAGTGAATTATTTACTTATACTTTAAAACTAGAATTTGCAGAAAGAAATGAATTCAAACACACACACGTGCCAAGGATTTTTATCCTGTAAACCTATAGTGAGAGGGAAAACTAGTTGGGAAGGGCAACTTCTCTTTCTTCCCTTTTGTTTTTATTAGCCAATTAAATATTTATGGAGATACAAATTTTACAATAAGTGAGAAAGGAAATTGACAATGTCTCACACTTTGTCCTAACTACTTGATTGTTCTGTTCTCAAGCTCCTTCTTCTACAACTCAATTCCAGCACTAGAAAACTCTTGCACTTACTCACATGAATTATCTTTCTTCTGATGATCGATTCCTTTGCCCCTCCTAGGTATTTATAGCCTCTCCCATGTCCTCCCATGCACTGGAGAATGGGAATGGTCTTGTAAGGGAAGGGAAAAAGTTAGACACTTCAAATCCGTGTCCATTTATGATTCTATTTTATTTTTCTGTTAAAAGTGATAGGATTTCTACCCTGTGCAGACCGCTGATCACAGGACCGTAGCTTTGGTTGGGTGGTGGTTATAGGACTACCACCTAGGTTGGGTAGTGGTTTTGCAACTCCCACTCTACACAGGGTGGTGGTTCTGTTAAAATACAGACAGAACCTTCTTTTCTCCCTTTTTGTTACTTTTTCCTTCTTAGTGCTGATTGATCTGATGAAGTAGAGTCATTATGGATCCCTATGGATCATTTTCTTTCCAAGCACGTATAAACAAGGTCTTCTATGATTTCACCATGTCGTCGTTTGCTTCAGTATCATCCTCACCAAATAACTAAATCATAATTTATTCACCATTAGAAATATCCTCAAAAGTAATACGCTTTATAAACTGTAGAGCTTCATGAATAGGTGGTTTAGTAGAAAAGTAATCAAAAGTATGAACAATACCTATAGTCAGGTTACACTAATTTGTCGTTTCTTGGTTCAGATAAGCATGTATACACCAAGCACATATGCAACCGTGCAAATTAGAATAAAACTTATGCACCCATAGGGATGGTGGGTGAGTGTTTTACACTATCATATAATTCCTCTTGCAATTGTGAACATGTACCATGGGATAAGTCTTCCCATCATAATCTTGTATTAATGAAGGTATATTGTTCTAGATAAAACTTGTTAAGAAATCTACTCTAATCTCATGACAATGAAGTAAATTGTCCCTGTGCGTAGCCCACTAGTACATAGTTGTCTTGTGTAATGTGTACACTAACATATTTCTTCTATCTCCCTCATTGCACCACTGTTCTTCCATCGCACACAAGAATGATTAAAGATTTTCCTCTCCAGTATACTTCAGAAAACTGACCTTACCCAACCACCTAATTGGCTGCGGTCTAATCAACCTTCTCATTCTTCCTCAAACCTTGTAACCAACCATTTAATAAGTACCATGAGCCCAATTATTATAAGCCAAACTAGTAGTATCACTTATGGACTGCACGTCTTCCCACTGAAGCACACCCTCCTTTGATGACTCCACATTCTCTAGGTTTCGCACTGTATGCGCGTAGATTTTGTTGAGATATTCATCTTTGATGGGCTCTATGTAAGGCACAATCTTTTTGTCATCCATTGGTATCACAACGTGCTCATCTTTGTTCTCAAAACTCACACAATGCTTGTTGAAGCGCGGGTCTACGTTATAAGCATAACACTAAGGATGACCTAGAAGTGCAAGGAAACTATCTGATTTAGCAATCTCCAAGACCTTAAAGTCACCTTTGAACTTGGATCCTTGAATGGTGATAGAATCATCCTTCAATACCCTAATGGGAATAACCCTTTTTTTGTTAGCCATGTACAACAAATTCAAGGATGAAAACAATGGATGCCTTCCCATTTGGTTCTAAACATCAAGTATGAGGAAATTTAATTCCACACCTATATCAATGAGGATATTACTGATCATCCATCCATCAATTATTACATCCAATATGATTTATTTTTCATACTCATGATCTTGAGGTGGAAAGTCAACATTAAGAATTTGACGTTCACTTTTTTACACTTGCGCGGGGTATCTTGTCTCGTAACCATTCTCCCAAAATAAGTATGACAGTCTCCTACCTAAGAATTATACATACCTCTCGGAGCTCATCCACATCCCTTTGTGGTAACTCATTATTCCTTGCGCGTCCCCTCTCGTGTGATTTCTCTTTCAAACATTGTATCTCTCCTTGGAGGTCCCTAATGATGCCAATTATCTCTTGATATAATTACTTATATTGTCCTGCATATGAATATTTTGTATGATTAACCTCCTACCTTCTAATGAGAAGCTTTGATTTCCCTTTCTCGCACACGCATGCTTCCTTTGTGCACTAGTAACCAATAATAACCGAGGTTCTACTACAACCAAATTTTTACGCGTACATAGCCCCTGCTTGGTGTGTTTTGCCCTAATCATGGCTTCAACCTTATCTTTTTTATTATTTTTGCACATGTGGGCAAAAAAATCAATGCATTCCTTAACCTTATGTGCCTTAACACAATATGCGCATGTCTGATTCTTTGGGAATTCACACTGATAGTGATCAGGAAACCCATAAGTGTAACATGTTCCTCTTACAAACCTTCCTCGGCTACCATGACCTCTACTTTGGTATCCACCTCTTAAGCCTTTGTTACCATTAATACGTCCCTCATCATTCTTTCCATCATGTTCCTATGAGCAACTCTATACACTGGTCTGGCGTAACCCTGTTTCACAAGCCTAATGAATCTAATGAATCAGATGAAAATTAGTTGTGTCATGAGTATGCACATCACAAAGTTTAGAATAAAAGGACACATTATTTTGCGGAATGCGTAGACATCCATAATTTAGCTCCAGCAATTTAAATACTTAAATTGCGTTAATTATACCACTTCTCACAAATTGACGACATATCGTCAATATAACACATTTTCTCTTCCATCATCCTTAATTAATTATATCACGTTAGTTAATTGACCCTGCTATCTAGCAAAGGAGACAATTAACGACCTTCCGTTAATTAAACCCCTTTCTACCTGAATTAATTAATTATTCTTAATTAATTAAGTTTCCTCTTCTATTCGATCAATAAATCATCATTTATTTGATTAAATCCTTCTTATTCTCTAAATCATACTAATTATTCTTCTAAAAATATTTTCTAAGTTTTCTCACCTATTAATTAATCACTTTGGTTAATTAATAAATCCCCTCAAACCCCATGAGTCACTAAAGGACAAACTAAACTCTCCTAAGGTTGACTCAACCCTCTTTCAACCATGATCATCCCCAACTAACTCAACCTTGCTATTATCCCACATGTAAAGGGATGTAAAGCTTCTTTTATCCATTGGGCTATATAAGGATCCTTCCTCCTACCTTTCTACTTACACCTAAATGAGCATAGAGCCTATACTTATAACCATTTTATCATCTTAGATCATTCTTCCATTAGAGGAGCTAACTATCTTCATTTCTTGCATTCATCCATCCAAGTTTGAAGTCATATGGAGATATGTCAAGTGGTCTTGTAGCCATGGATTGACAAGACTCCATTCTTGAAACCTTGGGATTCAAACATACAATCAACCCTTTTGATTGCTAAGGATCTAAATAGGTTCATTTCATTGATTAACATTCAATAGAGATAAATATTAATTTATTAACATATTAGTTTGGATGTTTATTCATGTTCTAATGCAAAGATGTTGGTAGATTAGTCTTGTTTAAGCTCTAAGCATGATGGTGCATAGATTTTAGTTTAGCTTTGTTTTAGGACTACTAGGTGTTAGTTCTAATTCTCTTTGCATAGCTAACTAATTCTTGCACACATTTGGCATGCCCAGTGGGACGGATCCTTAGTCCCTTAGCATTGTGGTTCAATTTTTTTGTTATTTCAATTTTTGGCTAACCCTTGATATGCACATGTGTGAAATAATGTTGAATTTCTTATGATTTTTGCTAACTTTGCATGTGTTGAGTCTTGCTTAGAGATCTAATTTAGATGGGTTCTTGTCAATTTTGAGCTAACTTGCCAAAAAAAATGATCTTTTTGAGATCGATTACGTCATTTCCCGTGTTTTGACGTCACTTCCAGGTACAGGCATACACAAAAATGAAAGAGGTGCATACATGTCTTGATGCAGGCGTACACATCCAAAACTGAGCGTAGGTACCAAAAGGCTAGCGTACATGTCCAAAGTCTAGTGTATACATCATTCTTCCATCGTACATGATATTATGTCCTTCTGTGTTTTTCTGGCTTTCTATTTGTTTGTGCATATGCCTGAACCCAAGCATACACGTTCGTACTTTGGCATACCCATCTAGGATGTGCTTCTGTTTGAACCTTTTTTACTTTGTGAGTGTACATGTACAAAGTCTACATATACATCACTGTTACATGAATTTCTATCTTATGTTTTCTGGCCTTTTTGTCTACTAGTGTATGCATTTAGACCCTAGTGTACATGCCTATACCTGAGTGTACCTATCTTCTAATGCTATTTATTTGACCATTCTATTTGTGAGCATATACATCCAAAGGCTAGCATACACAACTCACTGGTCGCCTACCCATTAGCTCACTGTTAGTTTCCACAAAGGGGTGTACACATCCTAAAGCAAGCTTACACACCCAAAGTTGAGCGTACATCATCACAATTTGGATTTGAGATTTACTTTAAAATTTGTAAAAACATGTTTTCTGGATTTATTGACTCCTTGCAGGTTTAAATTGAAGCTTAACTTCTATTTATCAGGGTTTATTTACATGTTTTTGCTAACTTGATTTGATTTGTTTAAAGGGTTAAATGAACATTGCATGTTTAATCATGAGATTGGAGTCATGCGTATGCTCTTCCCTCACACCTTCTAGGTGATCTTGGGAATCAGAAAATTTCTATATCTCTTTTTCTTTGAAAAACATTTGAAAAAAATGTCAAATTTGGTTAAAATGAATAAATTTTACATTTGAATCGAGTATTTTCCATTAGTGATTTCATAGTTGGATTTTACATCACGTATGCTCTTCTCTTGCATCCTAGGATGATCTTGAGAATTAGAAACAATGTTCATCCTCTTTATGTGTATGGAAAACTACTAAATCCGTCGTGCAGGACCTAAACACTTGTCAAAGAACAAAGGATCAAGACAAAACAAAACTACTAATATAGTTTCCATGCAGGTTTCCAAATGGTGTTCAAGAAAACCACATTAAGTATAAAAGATTAAAAAATACACCACAATCAAAAGACTATATTTGTAGGTTCGGATAAGGGTAGGCCCCATCCGATTAACTAGGACATAACTCCTTTGGCATATACCTTAAGCTACAACAATGGGGGTAGTCCTAGGAACCCCAAAGTAGTCCATGTAAGAGGGAACCTTGTGGACGAAATGGGAAGTGCTCCGCACTACCTACTTGACTAGTGATACACGTGAGAATTAGTGTCAAAGTTATTTGTATCGTGACCCCAGTGAGAGTACACGATGGATGCATTTATTTCCCACTGTGCTTGAAGGGGGTAAAGTAAATCTGGGATACTCCTTGGGAAACCTTGGCAAACCGAGCTCACATCTAGATAACTTGTGACACCTAGTTGAGTGAACCACCTAGGAAGCTATCTTTTCTAGGAGCCAACTTTGACCATATCAAAACCAATTTGAGTTGAGATCCATCGTAAAGGGAGAAATTTCTCAAAATCAAAATCTTATTTTTCGAATAACTGGAGATTCCATTAAAGTTCAAATGGTACGTCATTCATCACAGATATTGTGAAGCATTACTTTTTCTTATTTTTTCACTCGCCCTAAGGTGAGGTGAAACTCTGCCAAAGTGACGCCAAACTCTCTTCAACCCCAATTGATCTACTTCCTTCACTTTCTTTTGACACTTCTTTGATCAAAAGAAGAGTGACTACCTTTGTGTTGTTAATTGATTATATTCACCACTTTTTTCTCATTTACGCTCATCCATGTTTGTGGCTGAGTTGTTAAATGTCTAAAGTGTGTGAAGACATTTTCATATCATTGGTATCCTTTTTTATCTTGATACCCAAGTCAAGATCATCAATCGTAGTTAGGCTTGATTCATCATCTTGATTCACCTTTGAACTTTTATCTTGCTTATATTGTATCGCAATAGTTTTAATACTTACGACTTGTTTCTTGCAAACTTGGCCTAAGTATCTAGATTGTAACGTTACGACTACGCACATTCTAACAATTCCTTGGTATACTCTAGCATTAGTTTGTTTTCAAACATTACCTCAATTTTGAAAAGTGTTGAGTGTTACCATTTGTGCACATTATATCAATATAATTTTGATATTAATACCTTATTTTTCTGAAAAAATTGGTTAACATATCTTAGTGGTATTGTTGTGTCACTCACAACCGTAACTACCACTTTTTGAGATATAGGTCTTGATTGGATTCAAGCTCACTTTTAGTATACTTTGTTTGGGGATCGATATTAAATTTTTGTTATTACTTATGCCTTGTTCATTTCTTTGAACTTGACATAAGTGGTGACATTTTTTTAATCATCTTAAACACCAACTACCATTTGAAAAAAAACTTAGGAAGTATGACATTTTGATTGATTGGTCTAAAACAAGCATTGTGTGATTGTATCTTGTTTGTCACTTTTGACTTATTCTTTTAAGACAATCACTTTGACACATTGATCCTTTGACATTCATCATTCTTTGAACTATTGACATTCTTTTATATTTGTACAACTTCCACTTAGGTTTGATGAATACCTTTTGAACAAATTCAAAACACCTTAGTGAAGTTTTCATACATCATGGCCCCCAAAACGAGACTGGGAGCTAAAAGACAAGTAATTGAAAAACAAGCATGGGAAAAATCGAACAAACAAGGGTCAAATAACTTTATTGGTCATGATTTAGGGTCTTTATTTTCCTTAGAAAAGGAAACATGGAAGAGATGATAGATCATAGTGGTGATGAGGAAAGATCACCACGTGGAGTTTGACTTTGACCCCGCCCTATTAGATGAATTCCTTTTCATAAAAAAAAGATAGGGTGCTTGCGAGAGTGGTGGAATTAGGTGCTAGAATGCCAACAAAACATGAAACTATTCCACCCACAAATGAGGCTAATGAGGAAGAACCACTTCTCATTAACATGGATGACATCTTAGCACATGGACATGCTTCCACATCAAATGCAGAAAACAACAACATGGTGGGTTATAAATTACCATTCATCAAGGTACCACGTAGAGTATGAATAGAACATGAAAATGTGGAACAACCCCCATTTGATGAAGATGAAGAAGAACATCATGAGGAATAAGTCACTATACCACAACAAATTCAGAACCTTAGTCGACAATTAGCTTTACTGACATCTCATGTGCAAAAAGAAACAAAAAAAAGTACATCGAGAGAAACCTAAGGACAAAAATAGTGAAATTCATATAGGAAAAAAAGACGGAGAAATGTCGAAATATAGTCACGTGTATATGACAGCTTCTCCCACAAAGGAGCACCTTATTTCACAAGAACTAAAATATATGAAAGAAACACTCGAGATCCTTCAAGAAAGTAATGGGGGAAATAAAAAAAGGTATCAATACGAAGAGTTATGCCCCCATCCATTTGATAAGGCTAAGCGTTGCTTCAACCCTTTCCTAAGAAATTTGACATGCCAAAATTTGAAAAGTATAGAGGGAAAGGTGATCCACATGATCATGTGAAATATTTTTACATGGCATGCCAAGAAGTGGCCTACAGTGACAACTACCTCATACGACTCTTTCCAAAAAGCCTAGGAGGAAAAGCCTTGGAATGGTTTACTCACTTACCTCGTGGATCAATTTTCACATGGCCTGAACTAGCAGAGAGGTTTGTATGAAATTTCTCATACAACATGGAAAGTGACATAACCATGTAAGACTTATGTAACACCAAACAATGTCCAAATGAAACCTTCGCAAGTTTCCTACAAAGATGGCGGGGGCTAGCTAGTCACTTCCCTTGCTCAATACCTAAAAAGCAACTTGTTATCATATTTGTACCAAATCTAAATTTGGACATCACTTTTCATTTACAAATGCATTGTGTTCAAAGCTTTGAAGAGGTCATTGAGAAGGGCATACACATAGAAAAATCCCTCATTGCAAAAGGAACAATCAAATCATCTTCCAAGGATAATCAATCTACCAAACCAACAGACAAGCCAAAGATATTTAACAAAAACAAGAATGTGGCAAGAGACGGAATCATGGATTCCAAACATATACAAGCGCTCCATGTTGGTCAAACTTTTAAACTAACCAAAGGGTTGATCCAACCACCAGCCAAGCACGTAGAACGTTCACTCTTCTTAATGAGTCTTTGTCTTAAATCTTGAAAATAATTAGATGTAGTCCACATGGTGACTTATCCTCTAACACAACCCTTTGATGACAATGCTCCTGAAAATTCATGGTATAAAGAGAATGAATATTTCAATTTTCATCGTGTAAAGGGACACAAGACAAAAAAGTGCCTAAGACTTCACCACTACATCCAAGATCTTATTGATAATGGAGAGATAGAAGTTGATCCACCAGAGAAAAATCAAACACCAAATGAAAAGATGGGGATATTCAAAGAACCATTCCCTAAGCATGGTAAGCCAAATGAGAAGAATCTAGATCAGGGAGAGTCATCCCAAAGTTACAAAGCCACAAATATTCTGTATACCAAAAGTGATAACAATCATTACGACTCACTCATTGGATGTGTTCACTCTTCCGATGAGCATGTGAATACCATTAGGATCAAGGGAAAATATTGTGCTACGGTAACAAGGTGTGCTCATTTCATGATCTCAGAACATCCTCTATCTACCCCTCAGGATGGTCAGTATAACATCTTAGAGAAACTTGAGAAGACATCTGTGAAGATTTCAATCTTGGACCTTCTTAAAATATCAAATGTACATAAGGAAATCCTATATAAAACTCTGCAGGGGTCAGGAGTGCCAATGGAGGTAGACCCTTCACATTTACAATCCGCGGTGGAAAACATTACACTGGTTGAACACATCTCATTTAACCATAAGGAAATCCCTAACAACGATCACACACATAATCTTCCCTGTATATACAGGTATTTGTTACCTGTCCGGAAGATAAAACAAGTGCTTATGGACAATGGGTCAGGATTGAATATATGCACATTGAAACTAATCAAATAGTTGGGACATACAGAGGAAGATCTAGAGTCCCAAATTATCACCATAACCACATACGACAATGCGGAGTGGGAGTCAGTTGGAACAATAACACTGCCGATGGAAGTAGGACCTACTTGCCATAATATGAAGTTTTATGTCTTAGATTTGGAACTTCCATAGAACATACTTCTTGGTTTCCCATGGATCCATGCCATGCATAGGCCATACCATCAACATTTCATCAGTGTATTAAATTGAAACATGAGGGACACACTTGTTACCATTCAAGGTGATGTAGAACCCTTCACTCACTACAGAGCTCTCAACAGCTTTTGCATGTAGGGGTATATATACATGTCCCTCCACTGCATATTGTTATTCCCCTCTATTAAGAAGCTCTTGAATCATGGGTAGATTCAGACTCCCTAATTTCTTGTGCTCATGAGGACTTCTACATCTACTTCTCCCTTTGATTCATGGGAGATGAAAATCCTTGAGTATGGTTGTGGAGAATAAAATGTACAATAAGCTCTCCTAGTTTCAGAATTTGTCTTTGTCACCAAAAATAAGAGGTAGACCCAACTATCACTTTAAACAGCCTAGAGATGAGTGTACTATTAGGACATTCTTACCTAGTGGACTGCTTGCAGAAGAGAAATTTTTGGACCCACCTACAACTTGGGTCCTCGAGGACACTAAGCCTACCTACTATGAAACCCCAGAATATGCCAAATCTAGTAGAATGATGTATTCCATGGGTTATAAAGGAATCAGATGTGGAAAATTTGACCAAGGAGCAAGAGAACCGGTCCCACTTCCACATTTCAAAATAGAATGCTATGGTATTGGTATTCGGCCATATGGGTCACATCCCATGGATCAAGATGCTACCTACTCTGAACATGAGGATAACTCTCTTATTTAGATAGTGACATAGATTCCCACTGTAGCCAATACAAGGATCTTGCCTCCACAAACCTTTTCATGGATATTGCTATCCTTACCATAACCCCCACCGATCCTAAAGTTGACCTTGTATACACTACCCTTGTCGATTGGGGCCAACAACGTCATATTCCATTGGACCTCTTTGAAAATGATGAGGTGATTACAAAATTTATGGGCATACGTGATACCACTCCTATTGGAGATTATAAGAAAGGTTTATTCATTGACTTTGATACCTGTGCATATTTCAACAAGAAAGCTGAGCTTCATGGTCAACAAAAATTAAGAAAAAGCGAGGGAAAAAGTTCCAAACAAAAACCTCAGAAAAAACATATGTCCAAGTCACACAGTGAAAACCTCTTTGAGGCACTGGATGACAAACAATTAAAAAAATCAATGGAAAAAATAAGTGACCATGTTGAGGGTGAAAATCTCATAGAGACGCCCTTGGAAAAAGATCTCAACCTTCCTCCTGATCCTAATCCTAAGAGGATATGTCAAAAATTCTCGTAGAGGAAACCGTTGATGTGAATATTAGAACAAAAGAAGACCTCAAAGATAGTCAAGCTGGGAGTTTTTCTTTAAGCACAAGAATAGAATACATTCACCTTTCTTATCATAGAATTTTGTGGATATATTTGCATGGTCTTATAAAGATATGTCGGGCTTAGATCCAACTTTGGTGGTGCACAACTTAGTAGTGCATCCAAAAGCAAAGCCTATTAAACAAAAGCTAAGAAAATACATCTGTGACTGGCCCTTTTGGTTAAAGAATAATTAGAGAGACTATTAGTAGTAGGGTTCATCTAACCCATTGACTACTCCAAGTGGATATCAAACATAGTTCTAGTATAGAAAAAACATATTGGAATTAGAATTTGTACAGAATTTCGAGACATCAACAAGGCATGTCCAAAAGATGATTTTCCTTTACCTAATATCAACATGATTATCGATTCAACTGCGGTATATGAAATTTTATTTCTTATGGATGGATTTTTTAGGCTACAACCAAATCAAAATATCATAAGAAGGTCAACATAAGATTGGCCTTTACAACCCCTGTGGGGAACATTCTATTATCAGGTAATGCCCTTCGGCCTCAAAAATATCAGTGTAACTTATCAAAGGGAAATGACTAGTGATATTTCACAATATGCTTCATGAAATTATGAAGGACTATGTAAATGATATCCTTAGGAAATCAAAGACAAGAGAAGACCACACTAAAGTAATGTGGCACATCTTTGAATGGCTACAGGAATATAAGGTCATATTGAATCCAAAGAAATGTGGGTTTGGGGTATTATCAAGGAATCTACTAGGATTTATTATATCAAGGAGATGGATTGAGGTGGACCTAGAAAAATTTTCTGCCATTACTGAAATGCCTCCTCCCAAGAATATCAAACAGCTGCGTAAACTATTAGGAAAATACAAGCCATTTTCCACTTCATTTCACAACTTGCTGAAAAATGTCATTCATTCACCCATCCTCTTAAGAAAGACTGTTGCTTTCATTTGGGGACAAGAGCAATAACAGGCCTTTGCCTTTCTCAATCAATACTTAGAAAATACACCAATCATCATCCCTCCAAACCCAGGTGAACCACTTTTACTATATATATCTATAACTAAGTTTTTTTATTGGCACATTTCTTTCTCAGTACAACCTAAGCCAAAAAGAGAAATTCACGTACTATCGCAATCATACCCTAATGTCATATGAGCACAACTATCCCCAAATCAAAAAAGCTTGTTTAGTTGTAGTTTTTACCTTCCAAAAACTTCTCCATTACCTATTGAATACTAAAACCAAGCTTATATCTAAAGTTGACCCACTCAAATACTTGTTTTCAAAACCCACCCTTACAGGTATAATGGCTAATTAGATCATTCTTCTCAGTGAATTTGACATTGAGTACGTACACCAGAAGTTAGTTAAAGGACAAGCGCTTTCCGACCAATTAGAAAAATCACCTTTACCTAGAATAGATCCTATGAGTTTGGATCTACCTGACACATCACTAATGTATATTGAAGAATATGTTATGTGGCAAGTACATTTTGATGGATCATTTACTTTCCATGGTTAAGAGGAAAGTGTAGTGTTAATCACTCCTTCAGAAGACCCCATACCACAAGATTTCCATCTTGGCTTTCCTTGCACAAATAATGTTGCAGAGTATGAGGTACTCATAGTTGGAATGAAGCTGGCTATAAAATGGAATATCCACCACCTTAAGGTCGTTGACAACTCAAAACTGATTATCAAGCAAGTCAACGATGAGTACAAGGTCAAGGATGAAAAAATCATCCCGTATAGAAAGTTGGTGGAAACTCTGAAAGAATGTTTTGTGTGCATCACCTTTGAAAAAATTCCAAGGGCACAAAACTAATCTGCTGATGCAATGATAACATATCAGTCATTCCTCTCAATCTTAGTGCCTCTTCAACTTACCTCTCTCACACATCATTATACCTACACAATCTTTCTTCTCTATCTCTTTATTTTGCTTGGACTGATGCCATCTTTCCCAAACTTACTTCCTTCCCTTGTGCATGGTGGGGTTTTATCCTACTATAGGAAAGTTATCCATCCCTAAGTAAATCATCAATATCCTTATAACCAATGCGATCGTGAGTAAATAAGATCCTCTTGGTTTGCACGGAAATAAGAAATCTACTTCTTCTGGGCACAAGTACCTTAAAATCACGTATTCCAAAGTATAATTACACAACACACCTTCTCACTAATGGTCTAAAATGTGCATCTACTATGTGTCCAAATCAGAGAGTTCTTGATATTGTTCTTGACTTCACACTTGGTTCTTTCCTAGATGGATACCCCTGTTCTACGTGTAAGATGATAGCTACTCGTACAACTCTAGTGGGAAGAAACTAAAGAACTTCTCGTACAAGGAATTGTATATATTTCCTTCCACCCATTTACACATATTAAAATCTCTCTGATGTTGTATCTCTGAGAAAATTCATCCTGGATGTTTTCCACCTAATGCTTAATATTCTCTAGTGATAAACAAAATTCCATACACACCACAACCTGATGAGTAGAATGAAAATATGTCCTGACAACAGAAATAAAATGTTGGAGTCTAGTTACCAACACTTCACAAGGTCGGAAGTGCTGACACTTCACCTAGCCAAATTTCTAGGTACTCATCCGAAGCGCGCAAAACTTAACGAGTTTGTCCTTTGTTCACTTTTCAAGACATGGTTTGTATATTTAGTTATTATAACATGAATGAATATAACAATAAAGTATAACTAAGATAACAAATGTGGAAAATAAATTAATCATTTTAGGAAATCAACAACAATATTTGGGTCTCCATTGCATTGTACACATCTCTATTAACTGTAACAATCCATACAACATTATCCATCACAAAAAAAATTCATTCTATTGCATATACTCACTGATTTCATCCATGCAAGCATTACTTTAGTGATAGGAAATTACACATTCTATTCACATACATTAACACTCACATATCTCTATCTCTATTCACATACTTAACACTCTTACATTCATCTGACATATATATCCATTACATGGAGTGTGAAACCTATTTGTATACGGTGGTAAATTGTACTTCACTTCTTACATGCTTTAGATCTATTAATAGACATCCTAAATATATGATGCATGCCTTTTTACAACTGTTATTTAACTCTAAATCAAGTTAGAAATAACTCGATCTTATCTTGTTTGTATCCTATATTTAGCTTTGTTCATGCGTGGTACTCATCTTTCTTGCATGAAATTTTAATTTTTTTGGTTATTTATCCTTTCTTTACCTATTTCTAGACCTTTCTTGCTTACTACACCATGTTTATTGTTTCATATGTTTAGCCTTCCCTGTGAAATTGGATAAATTCTGAAACCTATGTGTGCATGCGCGTACATTTGTGCATTAGATCCTTCTTTTTGTTGTGTGCACCTTCACACACTTACTTGTATCTGCTCTCTACTTTTGCACGTACTAATGCACATTCATTCTGATCTATACATATCTCTTTGTTACATATTTATACCATCCTATGTGTGGTCTTCATCCTCCACACATGGCTAGTACTTATCCATTTATACGGTCCAAAACTTCATAGTCATACCTTCTTTGCTATGAGTAGCAATATTGAACCCAATTGGCTCAAGTCTCAACCTAAAGCACATACAAATCTGAATTTTCATCAAGAGGTCTACAAGCCTTATGTTGCAAGTCACACCCATCATTCTATAATGCTTTCCATAATGACCCATATCTTGATATGACATAAATGGAAACAACAAATCTGAAGTACACCCATACCTTGGACTGAAACTAGGGAGTTGCCCCTCTTGAAACAAGTTTGAAAATACTTGACTATGGAGCATTGAACATGGAGAATTATCATCATACCTTTGGATGCATGCCCTGTGTAGACATAAAATCACACACTTAATATTTATTATACCACCAAGTATGTTGTTTTACATATGGATTTTACGTAAGAAAAGTATTCACCGGTGACACACTTCCTAGTCCATCTTCTTTCTTTAAGTGTCTCCATTATTTTTATTTATTACCTCTACCACTTTTGCACCCATTTTTGGTTAGTTCAATGGGATCTGCATCTGTCAATTTTCTTACATTTGTTGTTAGCTGTCTCAGGACACTAGTGCCCAGGTGCTCCTGTTTAACCTGGGTGCTCCTATTCTCTTTATTCTTGATCACATTTTTGATATTTGTAGTCGGAATTTTCAGTTTTCTTACTCCTATATTGAGGTTGTAGTCGACATGTCATGTCATTAGTGTCTAAATTCAAGGAAGATATCTCTATATAAACAAAACATACATGCCATTATAATGGTAGGCAATTATTATCAAGGGCTATCTATCTACATATCAAAGGGACAACATCTTGGGCTTATTACTCTGCATAAAAATTACATAGGAAGGGGAAGTTCATTTTTACATCTACACATTTGCATTCTATCTAGCTATTTCCCTATGTCTTGGCATCATCAGTGCAAGGGAAACCTAGGAGCACTATTGCATACACAAGCACATAAAAGTATATTGGGTCTAAGACGTAGTGTAGTAATTGGTTGTAAGTTCACTTGTTTGACAACCGAGGACAATCTGACCCCTCATTTTGCATATTTTTTTAGGATTTGATGTAGTTTGAGGGTTTTGCAGGAGATTATTTGTGTTGCAGATTTATAGGTACTTCAGTGATCCAAGTGCAACATGTAAAAATGATCATTGGCCAAACAAGTGTGAAACCCTATTGAAAGTGATGAAATCAGGGTCTAACCTTTTTGGCAGACTCCAACTCCCCATCGATGTCTAGGGCACCCACATGTGCCCTTGCCCCTACCTAGGCACCTATATCCCGGTAGTCTAGAAACTTATGCAATTTTATGGGTGTGATTACGACATCGTGAGTTGTTATTTCATCAGTTCTTCCAGTCTAGACACACTTCAGGTAATCAAAATCAACGTAAGTGACCTATTGTTCTCATTTGATTTCATAGTTACATCCTTAAAAATTGCTTGGCATTTGTATCTTATTGTATATCATTACAACAATATTCTAAATTTAGATTTCAATAAAATATTTTCATATTTTATTGAATCATTTTGATGAACATGTAGATTAGAACTCTTTGCCCTAGGATCCACTAATGGATAAAATTAATTATTCTTCTCCTAAGCAAGCTATGTATCACGAGAGTGTTAATCTTATCCTTGATGATGGTGTTGAGGCTGAATTTCTTGATCTTTATCATTATGCTAAATTTGATGATAATGTTCAAATATTGCTAGATGATAATGAACACATGATTCTGACTAGTTTCGAAGAAAGATGAGGATCCTAAGCATGAAAGACATCGGGTTCACGAAAATGATTAACTAAAAATGTGATATAAGTACTAGTTAATCTAACCTATGAACATTTGTAAATAAAGTAAAGAGATGTTCTAAATAAATGTAAAGATGACCCAAACAACTATGAAAAAGGAAATCTAACCCTAACGTGTAAGAGAGAAGATGATAGAACTCAGCTAAATAGAAGATTCTCGTGGGACTGTGTGGCAGAGGTGACTAGAGAATATGGAATCAGGAACGACTATGCAGGATCCCTGAAAGGATGGATCTGGACCAAATCCTTGGATTAGGGCACCTAGAGAAGGAATGGGGTGCCTACGGCCACTATGGTCTGCAAAAGGGGTTCCTTGGTCTATGAAAATGTTACATAACCAATCTTCACAAGTTTGGTAGGTGGTCCAAAACCCTCATTGTGTGTCACATTAGATTCTTTATACTGCGCCAGGTGTCGCTGCTAATCTAAGATGAAAGGAAGACTTACAAAACCCTAAACAAGCATCAATCCCTAAAAAAAAGAAAAATGCACCTGATTGGATTAGAATGACCTCAATTTCCACAATGGTGGTCTTACTAACTGAGCGCTACATTACATTCTAGACCCAAATGTAGTTTTATGTGTGTGTGTGTGTGTGTGAAACTTTCCTTAGGTTGATCTTGTTCTAGTCGCACTTTGTGATGTAGGGAGCTAAATATGTGTAGAAAAATGTAATAGATGGTGAATGGAATCGAATAGAATCCTCCCCCTATGATGTGTGTGATGCATATGTCCTATCCTTGTTCCTTGTGATGGAGCTATGTGGATGCAAGTGATCTCCAATGCAATAGATGGATGCAACTCTAGGTGGATGATAATAACGAGTAGTGCTTAGTCCCTCATTATGGTCTCATAGCTTTATATTGATAGGGCTCTATTGATCTAATTTTGTAATCAGCCCCGAAATGAATGACCTCCAAAAAGATAAAGAACTCAAACGGCTAGAAAGAGCCCAAAAAGTGTTAGGAAAGTTAAAAAGGACCAGGGCGCATGTGGGAACCCCATTACTAGCCTGGGTGCCCATTCAAAGCTAAAATGACAGGAAATGATGAAAGATGACTAGGAATGTGTGTGATAGAGGTTTGGGATGATGATAGAAATAAAACAAAAATGACCAAGAGACAGGGGTTAATTAGTACTTTCTTCACTAAAAAATATTCGAAATAGTAGTATGCGACCGAGACTAAATAATGTCTAAAGTGCATGATTTTGTGTTTACATTTTCCCCCACTTTTTATTGGTGAGTAGAAAGATCAGTAACATAAAGTAGATAGAGATGCGTACTTGATGCTAATGTAGAGTTATGAAGAAAGCATGTCGAAGGACTAGACAAAGCGTGGAATAATAAAAAGATGATGGAGCATGCCAACTAAAGATGAAAAATGCAAAAATTGATGAGAGTGAACCTAGGGGAGAAACACGTGTGTTGCTGTTGATGTGATGTACTTGTATGGTTAGTATGCGAGGTGTGCCACCATGAAGTATTTTTTTTATGTCATTGTTGTTGTTGTTGCCCCCATTTTATTGATTTTTTCTCATACGACCGGAATTGTAAGGAGAAAACAATCAAGTAGTAAAATTATATGTATATGTGTGTAAAAATTCAATGTAAACGATGCATGTAAAATTAAAGTACACAAAAATAAAAGTGTAAATGGAACATGTGCACCTGATCCATGTCAAGATAAATAGTGTAAAAGGATACCCTATATTGTCAGGGTTTTTTGGGAGATCCGACGCCATAGGCTGAAGAACTATAGGGAAGAATTGCTTTGTCTCCTCCAACCTTTAACTGCTTCCCTGAATGTGTGTGAAGATATCTTAGTACCATCTTGGTTTTTTGGGCACTTCAATGCTAACTGTAGAAGAAGTATTGAGAGGAATTCCATTGTATCCTCCAACCGTTAATTGCTCCCCTGAATGCTAAGGACAATCATGTCATTAACTTCTCCCCCGAATGCTAAGGACAATCATGTCCTGTAAAATCCAAAGTGTATGGAGTTCATGGACTAATCTTAACTCACTCATTTTATGTAACCCACAATGATAAGGGTGGAAAGTGCATTGAATTGAACTGGTGTAAACACACTATGTAGACTGTAAAAACCACAAATTATGCTCCCCTCTTTGAGGGTGAATGCGACGCCACTGATAGGAGAATGCGGCCCCAAAAGAGGACTAACTACATGAATCCTTTAACTCTACCTTACAGGGGGAATGGAATGCACATGGTAGAAACCAACGCACGCACAAACAAGATGGCTAGCCAAAGACAACTGTTAGTGTTATCACAAAATCATTGCACCCTCCGAATGGCCAAGTGATGAATAGGGCATTCAGTATGATTAGGTAACATGGGATCACCTCTCAAGCTATGGGACTTGGGCTCGAGGTGAACCTCCATATAAGGTTGGATTCCTATTTCTAAACAAAACAAAACACTACTTGTAATATAATAAAACAACTAACTAGACCTATACTAACATTTTCATGGAGTTTAAGGAGAGAGATATACAAGAAAAAGTACTATACTAGATTTGGTGATGCACCGAGAAAAAGGGTTTTGCTAAACAATTTTTTGATCTTCCAGTGAAAAAGGATGAAACTGAGAAGGATGAACAAGCACCACAACTAAACCGCATACAAAGCTTCACTACTAGATAAGCACAACACTCCCAAACCCTACAATGGATACTTGAAGTTGCACAATATACTTGCAAACATGAGAAAGGCACAATGAAGTAGCAAAACAATGAAAGGATAAATAATTAGTCACAGGATACAATTTTTACTACTTCAATCACATGCACAAAACATCATTACATTAGGAAGAGGCAATGTTTTCCATTACAATATTAGAGAAAAGGATTGAAAGTTCCCACAATCCACAATAGATTAACTTGTGAAAAGAGAGAGGAATTGGAAAAAAGTAAAACAACCTAACTATATAACCCCCTGGAATGAATTCCTCCTTTTTTTAATAGAAAATCCATCTGTGAGAGAAGAGAGGAGAAATTCCTAAATTCTTAGGACCTGGTCTCCAAGATTGATTACATTATTAACTATCATGAGAAGAACAATCCAACACCTTCATAAATTAAAAAATTGGAATTTAATCCTCCATTTTAATAAAAATAACATTTTTAATTTCCTTTCGAAGGTTATCCTAGTCCATATGGGGGACCCATAGTTGTAGAATTGCACTGGGAAGGGTCTCGGTGTTCATTAGCTATTCAACTCAGTTAATGGCTCGCCAGCCAACTCACCGAGCTGACTGGCGAGCTATGTTGACTCGTGCTTTAGCGAGCTGTTTGTTCAAAATGGTGGGTTCTATGTATTGCATGTTTATTCGCACTTAGTTTTAGTTTGAATAAACTCCCTTTTCAATGTTCAACGACCAACCTCCACTTTGACCGGGTCTTCCATTCATTACACGAGCCTCTTGAGTCGTGGCACATTTCTCTTTGACCTCTTTTCCTGCTATGTCATGTTGAGCACTTAGTTCCATGGTAGACATTCGTTGGTGAGTCTTATGTTACGCATTTTCCAGTCCATCAACCGCTCCAAATTCCTCCAACACCTCTTCACCTTGTATGTCAGGCCTATGTTTAACCAACCCATACTCAAATTGTTTTGGATTAGGGCCTCATTTATGTATTGGCCGCCACGTATTCTTCTTAGCCAAGTTGAATACCTACGTGTTGTATTTAAATTTGCCTACCTTAAGTTCGGCAGATGTCTCGTTGTCTCTAACTCGTTCGGATTACCAAATGACTGACTTAAACTTTAGAACATACAACTGTCTCCCTCAAAATTGATCGGCACTTGGCCTGGTATATCGACACCTCACTTACTCTATCGAGCTGACACCGCAGATGTATTGTTGAAGAGTAATTGACAACTCCACACTCCACGAGGCCTCAACTTGTGTGACATGCCTCGACCAACACCGAAACCTTCCTATCCGAAATGGGGACTCCGTAATTTGGACACCACTTTTCCCACGTACCAATTCGGAAAATTGGCTCTCGATCTCCACTCTTCCACCGCATGCGGGATTACCATGAGCCTTCGCTCGGAATTTTTTCTTCTCGAGTCTGTCTTTGCAAGCTCCGAACTTGGCTCAAAATCCACATAATTCCTGCATAGTGGCAATTTGGATCTTGGGGCCCAAAGCCCCCCTAAACCCACATCTTACATCCTTGGCCGAATTGCCTCATCTCCTCCCATTGGCCGTGGGCTCTCAAATCTGCCATTTCCTCAACTCAGCATGGACTCTGTGAACTCACCGTCGATTTGCCTCGAGCTCACCATTTCTGCCATCTCGAACTCAAATCACCTTATCACGAGATCGTTGTATTCTACTACACACCCCGAAGAGTCAAGTCTCAGCTCCCTTTGTAATGCTTTCTCATATGCATGGCCTGCTGAGGCATTCACTTAATTTTCTTGGTGAGCCATGCATAGGAACTACTTACCACCATGGATTAGTGTCAACCTCTTGTCATGCATACATTCCAACTCATCCTTTCTCCTGTGTGTTGTCTAATTATCCCCTGCACTTGTTTGAGTTCTCCTGATTGAGCTCTGCCACCAAGTTATCCATGACATGACCTCACCCTTGGTGATGTGGTCTGAAACTATATCTCTATGGTACCGAGCTAAACGAATCCTACAGATCTCCAAGCTTGATTGCATGGGCGTGTCATCCCAATTCTTACGTAGAACTGATCCATCATATTACCAAGTCTTCATCGTTCTACCTTGTGCTCACTTGGTAAACATTCAAGTTTCACCTTGATGAAACTATGGCTCGACCCGACCATATCTCCCTCAGTTAGGTCAATGATGTTAAGCTCGGGCTCCCTGAGCTATTGATTCTTTCCACTATGTAACACCATGAACTCGTCATGCTTTCTCTCTATGAGTTATTTTCTCAAAACCAAGCTCAGTCCTTAATGTTATTGTTTCCGCCTCATATTTCATGTCGTACGATCTCACCGGTGTTTAACTCAAGTTACACTATAGCTGACATTCATTCCATGGCTTAGCGCACCATTCGAGTTATCCGTTATTATGGCTTGGCTAACTTAGGCTGACTCGGCCATTTCACTCCAATCCCTTATAGAAACATGAGCTCTAGCAGTCAAGTTACCTTCACCTCTTCTGATCTTTCCTTACCACGATCTATGAACCGAGGTCCTTCCCATTCCTTGTGAGCTTGGCCCAACATAGCCATGACACCCACCTGGTACAACGAACCCTGCAACTGGTCAACATTTCGAGCTCCAATTGAGCTATTTTCCTAGTGACCTCGATATTAAGCTCGTTGTGTTTGAAATATTGTCTCGAGCTATATTACCATCCACTATTCTCCCTTTTGTCGGTGCCATGGCCGAATCACTTGTTCTTCCTTTGGCTCAATCGAGCCATTTCCTAAATCAGCTTCGAGCTCCCGAGCTAGTCATTTAAATGGCGATGTCTCCTTTTTTATTTCTTCACTGAGCTCTTTATATCCGATCCCTTGAGTGAACTCATTTCTGCAGCGCCAAGAGCAATCTCCCGACTTCACTAATCACTCGATCCATTTTCATTAGCTCAACCTTTTTCTACACTGATCCGAGCTCATATTTGAACACTTCACCAGATCCGTGATATGATATCCTCCTAGAAATCTTTGCCAATGCCTTCGCTCACTCGATTTATAAGCCATTGTCAAGATCAAACTCCTATCCGTTACACTAAGGCTATCAATCACTTAGTCAAGTTTCAAACTAAAGCTCGACGATATGAGCTATTACCAAAATGAACCAGGTTCCTAGCTCAAGTAACCAAGCCGCCTTTATCTGCATGTCAACTTGATGTTCATCTCGTCGACAAGCTCGTCGAGAAGCTCACTGAGCTGCTCGGCGAGCTACCTTTTTCTCAATGCCATCTAGACCCCCAAACTGTGTTTTAATCAAAATTTGATTATCTTGGCTTTCTCTCAAAACTAGAGAGTCATGGAATCATAGTAAAACCCTCATGAATTAATTGCATTCCAGACTTGAAGTTGATAGTTGGTCTTGTTGCTTATCCCAGAATCTGTTGAATATGAAGCACATTGGAACCCACGATTTCCTTGAATGCATGGCACACTGTAGAAATTTAAGTAAATATTTGACAATTTTTGGGATAGGATGGAACTCTATTTAGCTTGAAATTTTTGACTTCTTCTTAATACTTCCACCTTCAACACATTGTGCAATAGCAAAAACAAAACACAACACACACAAAAACTAAAAAACATACATGCTTCAAATGAAACATGCAAGGTGTGTCAGGGACTTATTATGCTGAAAGAAAACCTATTTCTACTCTATGCTAACCAGAGGCACATGTGAGCTAAACGAACCCTGAAAATGGTTGTGCAAAATAGCTCCTTTTCCTCATATGGAAAGACATGCAAATGATTTAACAATGGACATGGTTTAAACTGAGAGTGAAAAACTGAAACAAGCCCAATTCTCCACCTGGTTTACCAAGGAATCAATTGGAAAGAGAAATAATGTCTCTTTTAGTTGCTCTGTATTTGTTTTAAAGAGGCATTGTAACTGATCCTTAGGGCTATGAAACTCATCCTCGCATTCTGAAGTAAATGTGACAAGTTATGACTCCTCTTTTCACTCTAATGAAGCCAGATACCTTATGGGACATGGTCTGACCCGTTGAATATGCCCGCTACTCTGAGACTCAACTTTGAAAAAAAATCTACCTAAAGGAATCCTTGAGAAAGATGGTTTTCCATTATCTAATTTCCCTCTTGTTTCCCATTTGCAAATAACTGATCTTACTCTTGGATGAATGGTGTTGATGTGATGTTCCCTTTATTCCCTTCCTCTCCTTCAACAACAAGAAATTATTCCACAACATCCAACTCCTTTGGATTGTTTGCAGTTTCCAATGTTGGATCACTGTAAATGTTTAAAATGTGTTGCTCATCTAAGAAGTGCTCCTCCTTTGATTGGATTGTACTATTAATCTCCTCATTCAAAATAAAACCTTCCCTTATCACTGGTTCATGAACTAAATTAGATTCCCCAATTGAGAGAAATAAAATTTTGATGATTTCATCTCCAGAAAATATTTCTAAATCTGACTCAGTTTTTCCCATGTGCTCCTTTTCCTCTTCGTTTAATGAGTTGTATGGAAGATTCAGTCCCTGCACATCCGATAAATAGATTTCTTCTTCATTCTTTAGTAATGCAAATGTTTTAACTTCCATTACCATGGTGACCTCCAGATTGGGATTTTGTTCACCTTGATTGTCCTCATTCTCAAATATGAAATTATAAATATCAAATCCATCTAAGAAATCAGATTTTTGCAAAAACAGAGAGGAGAAAGGATTTGAAACCTCTAAACTTGAATAGGAGACCTTTAAACATGAATGGTCTTTGTTCACAACCTAAAGCTCTTCATGACTAGTTGTAGTATGTGGTAATGACTTTGGAGGAATAATGCAACATTCCAAAAATTTAGCATGATCTTGACATGCATGACAGTTGGGATCACTACACTCATTAGAATTACCTTCTACACTTGATAGTATGCCTTCTTCAAATTTCACATGATTTTCTCCTGGAATATTTGGGACTAACTCTTTCTCTTCTATAACTAGTTTTTTCACTAGTGGTGATTCAAACTCCTCTGATGATATAGCACCAATATGGATACTACATTCCTGAGAAATTAGAGTGTTGGTATTCATCCTTCAGCTCTAGATTTTTCTCTAGTAAAAAACTAGTTTTTTTCTCCTGTTCTTGAGTCTCAACCTCTAAAGAAAGTTTGGTCAGAAGTGGAACTTGCTCGATGTTAAGTTTCACATCCCACTCTTTCTAATTATTTACAATCTCTTCCTTACTAGTCTCCTCAACCATATACTCCTCCCCTTTTCTCATTTCTTGATCATGCTTCTTCAAAAATGGATTTGGGACTATAAGAAGAGGTAAAAAATGGGATTCAACTAATTTCCTCACTGTTTGAGAAAGTGGAAGAGATTTAGCTTCTTGTCTTGATGGCATTTATAGAAAAGAAGGAACTTTAGAAGAATGAGGAACAGAAGATTCATAATGGGGTGGAGGAATAGGAAATGAAGCAGTGGATTCCACCATAGGGGTACCAGTTAGAAGGTTAGGATTATGAGGCTCAAGTTGAAACTGCATGGATGGAAACATGGGAAGAGGGTTGATAGGTAGTAATGCAGGTACCTCCTTTTCACATGATTGACTAACATTACATTCATAAGCTTCTCTCTTCTGGATCTATTCTCCAACTTGAGCCATCATTTTTATTATGAATCAAAGCTTTTGCTAAGGATCAAATTCACCTAGTATAGGTCGATTCCAGAAGTATGGATTTCTAAAACCAATCCGGGATGCCTTTTTCATTTCATTAATATTTATTTGCACCATGTTATACTCCAAATCTCCAACCGTCTTCTCCAACTGGTCTTCTTTAGCTATAGGATGACCTCCAGAATCCGCATGCATTGTTCTTTCAAAGGCCCCAAAGTTTGGTGGGTGAATGAATTGATCTGCATCTTGTTCATGTGTACATGCATGCTCAAACTGATATTCATCATGAAATTGGTCTAAAGGTGGATTATTATAGCCTGAAGATGGAAATAATCATTGTTGTTGCAAGTGGGAATTCCACTATGAGAATGAAGCCATGATTGCACATATTCTTAAATGGGAGAAAAATGGAAAGATGTGGAAGAAAACTAGATGGAAATGGGTAAAAGTGAAAGTGTGAAACACAAAGAGTTTGTTACTTTGACCAATGAAGTCACCAATTGTGCTTGGGTATACCTCATAAGGCTGAAATTTCACTAAGAGCACAACAACTTATTGAAATAAAGTGAGCACAATACACACACCTATGAAATATATGACTATGGTGGTCCCACCAGGTGTGCCAAAAACTTTTAGTGTTTGTAGCACAGTGGATATGATATTACAATAGGATACATATGAATATAGATCTTTCACCTACTGTCCCACCGGGCATGGCAAAAATAGTTATCATCAAATCATTACACCCCCCGAATAGCGAGGTGATGGATAGGGAATTCAGTGTGATTGGGTAATATGGGATCACCTCCCAAGCTATGGGAATTGCGGCTTGAGGTGAACCTTCAGAGAATGTCAGCTTCCTCTTCCTAAATTAAACACAACACTACTTCAAATGCAATAAAACAGCTAACTAGACCTATACTAACATTTTCATGGGGTTTTAGGAGAGATATTTGCAAGAAGTAAAACCTATAGTAGAAGTGGTGATGCACCAAGAAAAAGGGTTTTGCTAGACAATATTTTGGTCTTCCAGTGAAGAAGGATAAAAATGATAAGGATGAACAATCACCAAAATCCAACCGCATACAAAGCTTCACTTCTAAATAAGCACAAAGCTCCCAAAACATACAATGGAGACTTGTAGCTACAAAGCATACCTGAAAACATGAAAAATCCACAACGAAGAAGAAAATTGATGAAAGGACAATTAATTAATCATATAACACAATTTTTATTACTTCAATCACATGCACAATGCATCATTACATTAGGAAGAGGCAATGTTCACCATTATAATCTTGGAGAAAAGGCTTGAAAGGTCTGACATTCCACAATAGATTAACTTGTGAAAAGAGAGAGGAATTGGAAAAAAGTCTACTAACCTAACTGTCTAACCCCCCTAGAATGAATTCCTCCTTTTTTATATAGAAAATCCATATGTGAGATAAGAGACATGAAATTCCTAAATTTTTGGCATGTGGTCTCCATTATTGATTACATCATTAATTACCATGAGAAGAACACTCCACCACCTTCATAAATTCAGAAATTAGAATTTAATCCTCCATTTTAAAAAAATTAATATTTTTAATAAAATATTGATTAATAAAAATAATATGTGCCTATTGGTGGGAACCACTTGGTTTATTTATCCTTGGAAGGGGATTCAAATATTTCTCAGTTTATATAATTACCAACCAGATCGGCGAGCTAGTTGGCGAGTTCCTCGTTGCACCAACCACCTTGACTTAGCTTCTTCACATTAGCATTGACCGGTCATTTATTGATTCGTTGGCACCTTACCCATGAATTCTACACTAGTCTTAAGGGCTTCCTGAAATATTTGGTATTGATCGCTTCTCTTGCCCTTTCCACGTCAAGTCCTGCAGGGCATGATGATTTATTACCCACATAAATTGGGAACTTGCTCCACATTCCTCACTAGTCTATTGATCAGATGTTTCATAGTCTACCATGTTGACCAGGTATCTACCTGTCTTCCTTCTTCCAGCGTGGAATTTCCTTTACTTACAACAACTCCCAGAAAACTCTCTGACATAACCGTCGAGCCCACTGAGAGACGCTATGGTCGAGTATATCCATTCACTCGATCACTATGCGGTGCTTAACTTGTGTGACATGCCCCACCCAACTCGGAAAATGTGAAGTCTAAAGTGGGTAACCCGGACTTTTGGATGTCATTTTTCCCATGTATCAACTTGGTGAATTAGCTCTCGATCTCCACTTTTCCACTAGCGTGTAGGACCACCATGAGCCTTTTTTGTAGCTCGACATTTTTAAATTGGCCACCAGTTTGGCCTCCACTCCATTGCTAATCTCTGCTAGAAATTTTGTTTTCTTGAAGTCTGAGACCATCGACAACTTCTTGGCTCAGGATTCCCTTTGAGAATTAGCTCTCAACAAGCTGACTTGTAAGTCGAGTGTGAAATTACTCCTTACTCGCCATGGCTAAAATTCCTGAACTCAGCTTCAATTTGGAATTTTCTCGATGAGGTCACGCTCAAGCTACATCGTCTTCCCTCCCAAGTGAGTCTGGTTCCAAGTTCATGGCGTCCACAAGCTTCCGAGATCCTCGAAATGGATCCAATCTCATTGATTACCTTAGCTAAGTCATCCCTTTGTCCGATGCCACAACTTGGTCGAATGGCATCCGATCCCCAAACATCCATCATCGCGATCCTAGATGTGCACCAACTCAGTGAAGCCCTACTTCATACCTAACTCGATCACACTAAATGATCCATACTCCAATGGGTTACATCAACCGAGCCACTTACTTAGAGCTAACTCAGTCAATGGCTTGATATAGCAAGCTATCTCCATACTTCCTTGAACCACGTGGCCCTTACGAGTTATGGTTGTTTGCAATCTATTTGATCTCACCACTTTCCATGTATTGAGTTCCCTTTAAGCTAAGTTATTTCATCACCCATGTGGACCTTGAGCCATTTCACTCTAAGAAATCTCCTCTCATTGGCTCGACCTGCCTTGTTTATCCGTTGAATCCATAGGCTCGATCTCTTAGCTCAATAGGGTGAGTTGAATCTTGCATCTAGTTGTATATAGTTTGCTTTTGACCTCTCTGAGCCAGTCCAATGAGATCCCTAGCTGAACTCATCCCACCAGTGATAGATGCATCAAGCTATTCTCCTCACGAAATGGCTCTAGATCGTCCACTGACGAGCTCTGCTACCTCCTAGCTGAGCCAATTGAATGAATTTCCTGATGCTACATTTTCAGAGTGTGATCTTGGGTCATCGCTTCTAATATCGACTTGGAATATCCATCATCTTTTCACATTGCCATGTAGTCAGCCAATGTTCAGTGATGAGTCTTCTTTACGTACCCCACCGAAACCTTACAACCTGGCTCCACACTGTTTTTCATTGCTTGAACACGAGCCAAATTGTTTATGCGATACGTCTCATCGGTCTTCTGAACTGTCTCCCTTGACACGCCAAGATCCTCAGCTTTAACTTGACTGGCCCAACATCAACTCAGATTTCCCAATCTTGCATTTAACTACCTGACCATAACTAGATCCTGAGATCATCGAGCCATGCATCTCGATCGAGCTCTTCTATGAGCATGCGAATGACCTTTGACCTGGGTCATTCCACCTACACACCATTCACCGTGGCTCATCCAAACTCTGCCTCGATGAATGCCATTTTACTTTCTAGCCCTTTTAACTACTGAGTTTGAGCTTTTCACATTCTACCTCAACGAATGCCAAGCTAAACATGAGTGCCTAGGTCTTTGAGCTTACCTCACGTGATCCTCAAGCCAACGTTCCCTATTATTTCCTCTTAACTTGACACTCATGTGCCGAGTACGATGCATCACTTTTCCACTTGATCTCCACCATAAATAGCGTGAAACTTGATCATGTTATGGATCCTTACACATAGGCTTGGCTCATTCCAACATCCACAAGCTCACCACATTGAGATCCCATGGTTTGATCTCCTTCAACTTACTTTGCCACTGAGTTTTGTTCTAACACTGAGCCATGCATTTTGAATTTCTTCCCAGTCATCTTCTTTATGAATTGTGTTGCTTCTATGTTTGAGCTTTGAATGCATCGAGTTGTTTACGGATCCATTCTCCCAGCGAGTTGTCTTCCTTCATTGCTCGACACTAATATATTGTCGATCATTGAGTTCACCACGTCTTGGCTCACTTATGTACAAATCGTGATTTAGTTTTATACAAAATTTGATCTTCTCTATGTGCCCGGAACTCATACATGAGCCACTCATAAAGCAAGCTGGATCGATCCCTCACATGAAAATCCCAACTCAACTCGCTGATCAGCTCGACGAGCTACCCGACGAGCTATTCTAGCTTATTCCTTTCAATCCTGATTTTTCTCTGAAAAATGAAAACTGATTTTCCTATGATATCTTTCAAACCTAGAGGGTAATGTAAGCACAATAAGACCCTTTCAACATAAGTCATTAATTTTGATCATTTTTTCGCATGTTGACTAGAAGTGGGCCCATTGTGGTTAGTTTCCACACTCTGAGTGAACTTTGAGCCTCCAAGAGTTGAAAAAGGGGTAAATAAAACAAGATGATCCCACAACCTCCTAGAATACCATAATGCTCCTTAAATTCAAAATTTACTTGAAATGACCTAGAATGATTATGGATGACTATTTCTGGTCCCAGGAAGAAATAGGTCCATGTTGTCCAATTTTACTCCACAAGAAAAAATTAGATAACGGTTAGTACAAAAAAGCATACATGTGTAATATACGTAAATAGTGTATAATCTATGGAGTAAAGTAATGAAAACACGCAATAAGACAAGTAAGCCACACAAAGTAGATCATAAACATGGGACATAACTCACGATGTCGTAAGACATGTAAAGGCCATCGTGGCCGCATACAAATAAACAAGTTTGCACACTAAACATAGGGCAAGGACCGTATACAAGAAAAAACAATAACATACAATGTACCAAACAAGTATGGAAGTAAATATCCCTGCATAACAAATATTGCACATGAAACACCCATTATCATGTTAGAAAGATAACCAGTATGTAAAAACATGTATAATAAAGGAAAGTAAAGTTCTAAGTACAAAATGAAACAATAACACTTGGAAGAGACGAATGTGGATGCCCCCAATGACCAGTGTAGGAAGGGTATAATGTGAGCATCCATGTTGCATGTAAGAGACCTGTATATGCAATCAAAACTAGAAGAATACATGAACGCGCATGTATGGATGATATAGATAAATGACATACACGTAATCTAACTAGTATGTGTTATAAATTGACCATGAACAAGCAAAAGTAAGCTAGAGTAAGAGAAACCATAATATGCAGTATGTCATGGATGGATGGAATGAAATGCAAAATGGAGTGATAGGGGCCAAGTGCCCCCCAGTGAATGGAAATGTATGCAATGAGGTTCATTTAGTTTTCTCCCTTAGCAGTCAAGAATGAACCGTAAATGAGAGTGCACTATTGGGAAATGGTCGAAGTGTGTGTTGTGTCTAACGCGCTGTGATGAATGTGTAGGTGTAGTATGAGATGCAACCTAGTGACGATGTGTGTGTGAACCCTATAGATGAAGCATATATCATGAATAGATGAGCGTATAAGTGATGATTTAACATAAGCGTATATCATTATAAGATGAATGGATGAGTGATTATTTATCCCTAAGCATATATCACAATGAGATGAAAAGAGGGAGTGGTGATGTAACCTAAGGTGTATACCACTACAAAATGATAGAATGGGTGACCATTTAGCATAAAGTGTATGTCACTAACCTATTAATGTTGTATGATGAAAGGTCGGATGATAAATGTGTGATGAAGAGAAGGTCCATTTGATTTATAAACCTTGGTAGTCAAGTATGGGATGAGGTACTAAAGAGTGTCATATGGTAGTGAATGCAGCGCATAGAAGATAATGTAGTATGCATAGTACTGGGAAGCAACCATATGATGAATAGCATGTGTAAATGCATGGTGTGTAGAATGCAATGTAATATGTGTGAAATGTGTAAAATGTAATGCAATGTAACATGTGTAGAGATACATTGGTTGAGCCTTCCTTGGTTGACTGTTTTGACCTTATCTGGGCTGCTTCTCTCATCTTTACTATCTGGCTTTTGAGCCCTTTTGTATACAGGGTATAGTCCCTTCAAAACTATTTTCCCTTAATAAAAAAAAACATGTGTAGAGATACTAGTAGTATATAGGATAATGTAATGTTGAACTCATATATGTAGAAGATGTAAGACATAGAGATGCATAGTGTATTATGTAAGGAATATGTCGCTAGATGTAGTGTAGAGACACAAAATGGAATATGTGTAGATAGCATAAAAGTATGAAGTGTGTGATATGTTTAATGGATAATATGATGAATAGTATGCAATGTTAGACAATAGAAGGATGATGTATACATAATGATGAATATGATAATGTTGTATGACGTGTGACAGGTGATGAAACACAATATGTAATGCCTATAGTGCAGTGTGCAAGGTTCATGTATGATATACCCTCAACAGTCAAGTGTGAACCAAAGCACAAGAGTGTGTCATTAGGTAATGACAAAAATAAAGTGTGTGATGATTATGCCTATGCTATGAGGTTGATGCATGATGGTGTAAAGATGATAGATGCAATAATGCTAATATGATAGGGGGATGTGTTAGATGTTATGCCTCCAAAGTATGTACGTGATGGGAGTCTACTCAAAATACACTAAGTGGATCAACGCAATGAGTAGTTTCCTTAACAAAAGCGATGGGAGGCGGAGGTGATAGAGGAGTGTGAGCATCAAATGGTTCATCATCATAGTAAGCTTCATTTTGGTCCCAATCATCAACACATGTAGGGTCTACAATGGATGTTGGAATTACAAGTTTAACTTTAGACGGTGATTTCAACGTAATAATTGGTGATGTGGCATATACCTTTAATGGAGGAGTAGTGACATCATCCTTAAGAGGAGGTTGTTTAATTTGACTTGATAATACAAAAAATGACTTAGTAAGAGGACGTGATTTAGAGAAAATTGTGAGAAGCGATGGCTTGTTGTGATGTGGTAATGTTGCAGATGACGGAGTAGGAGGAGGTGGTGAACTAATTTTGAGACGTTGTTGTTTATGTTGACTTGGTGATGTGGTAGATGGTTTCTTAGGTGAGTCTTGAATATCTGAAGAAGGCACATGAGAAGCAGTATGGTGATGCTCATTAGATGTAGAAGGAGCAAAATTAGGAGCCCATTGAGATGTAACATGATGTTAGGAAGTGAATGAGATAAACCCTTGACGCTTAATATGTTTGAATCTACACTCTAAACCATAGGAATCATTGTCATTATATCCATTGTGATACAACCTAGAATTGTTATTTAACACCTAATCACACTGACACATCACTCAACCTAGGCTGAGCGCTCACCCAAAGCGCGCAAAGGTACCGGGTCCCTCTTAAGAGTTGCAGTAATAGAATGGTGGTATGATAAAACAGTAAACATATATTTTAGGAACTAATCCATCCATTCACCATTTATATCCAACCAGATCTATAAGCACTAAAGGTAAATCATCATGAAAATAAAACATGCATTGATAAAACACATCACACACTTTGTTCAGGAAATTTATTTTATCTATTCATTGAACCAACAATACAGAAGCTTCATACAATACCAGGCATGCGCACATGGATCTGTTACAATTATCCAGTCACATGTACTCATGTTTTTCCATTCCTCTAAACATATGGTTCCATCCGTATCTCTATATATGTCTCTATATTCTCTAAGTTATTCATTGCATATATATAGGGTGGGGAACTATCCCTTCACCACTTAAATCTACCAGAAATAGGTCGCATGCTAATAACAGCCACGTGCCTTTTTACAATTATAGTCATACATGCAAGTATGCTATCTATAGATTGCTGATAGTTAACTGAAGTGATGTATCTATTCTTAACTTATGCCCATGCAAGAGTGAGTTGACATGTCCTTCCAAAATCTCCACAAAGAGTGGTGCGTAAATCTCAGCATCGCTTTGTGTACTCTGCATGCCAATCTCTAAGAATAGACCTGATCTCCAAAATCAGCTAAGTCCTTGAGAGTCTTACTCTACACCTCCACACGTGACTCCTTATACCTTCGTGCTTTTCTCCTGTGCCATTCTTCCGTGTGGACTCTGTGTGCAAGTTCAACTAAGTGTTTTCTCTAATCAACATTACCCACACTAATCTCATTATCACCCTGACAATGGCGATGCTCAAAACTTATACATAGAATGGATGAATAAAGAATAGTTGAATAAATAATTTTGAATAAGAATCTTGAATAAGAATTTTGAAGAATATATACACAGCTAACAAAATTGTTTAGGCCTCATTCCCCTCCATCTCATCCTGAAGCAACAACTTTGGATATTCTTCTTTGATATCTGCTTCCAGGTTCTCCCATGCTGTTAGCACTGCTCATGCTGTTTCAGGTACATCTGCAATGATGAACTACAACTCTTCCATGGAGATTTTCCCTTGCTCATTTTGTATTACAAGCATTATGCTTGACATAGAGGTTTACACCCGTTCCAGTATATCCATCTTCTGATAAATGAGCTTTCCTAGCTCCTCCAACCTCTCCTTATGCAGTGCCTGTGCCGTAGCTAGTGCCTCGCACTTTTTCTTTACTAGGACTAAGCGTTCATCGTGGCCTAGGGAAGAATCCTTCATCACCTTGTGGACCTCATTTTCTTCCTCCAAGGTTTTCACCATGATCAACGCATCTGGGCCTATGCATATGGTTAGTGCATGATTGGCCTTCTTTAGTTCATCGCAGGTGGCTTGTAGTAGACCTTCATAAGTAACAATCTTCCTAAATACTGTAGCCTACACCTTTTTTGTATTTTCCCCGAAGTCCTTGGGTTGTGAGGATACGTGCACCTTTTCATCCTCCAACACTAATGTTATCATTGTTTTCACATAGTGCATCGCAGAAGGAAATTCTTTTGGTACCCGGGATTCTAGATGTGGGCGTACCTTTAGAACATCATCTCCAGTTTCCTCTGCCATACTAACAAAAGTGTCATATTTTCTTTTGATTAAGTCCTTTTCCTATACTAGTTGCACTATCTCCACATCCTTGGATTTTAATCTCTCTGTCAGCGCCTTGATGGTAGCAGATTTATCTATGTTTCTTCTTACTACTTCGGAGGATACTTTCACTAGAGCATTGCTCACCTACTCATTTGACATCATTGTTGGTTTGATTGTCATGTGGCATGTTTCAGGTGCCTTCTTTAACCGCCATGACGCACATGATTCTTCACCGACATCAAAGTCAGGTTCATCCATGTGCGTGTGCATAGACCATGAGAGCTGCTTCCTTGTGTGCAGAGTCACCTTGTCCTCATCCATGAGCACCCATCCAAATAAATCCTTCTGCTCGATGGTACTCCAGAACCAAGTGCGAATGATCAGCTTTGGGTCTTCTGTATACCCCATGGCATGTGCCTTGATGTCCTCCCCTGTTCGACGGGATCGAGGTCCTCTTGGAATGGCTACATTAAGGTTGGGAATACCAAATGTATCCCCACCCTTGTCCTGTGTAGCCTCTAATTAACCCCCTTCTTCTCCTTCCATCTTCTCCTTCTCATGTTGAGGCTCTTCTTTAGTTGGAGATGAAGGTGCCTTCTCCTCAGATTCCTCTGTTTCCTTGCTCAGCCTGAGTTTTCTCCATTTCTTCTCCTCAAGCTCCTTCACCTGCAGGGTTCCTCCTTGTGCCCTTGTGTGCTTAAACACCTTCTTAAATATTTGTGCACCCTGCTTCTCCCCTGTATCTCCTTCTCCCTGGGGATTTGTCACGTGCTCCCCCTCCTAGGCCCTCTGAACCCTAACCCGATTCTTCCATTCCCTAATTTGTAATCACAAACTTGTGCACCCTAACTCTCTTGTATTACTCTACTTCATCAAACCCTTTTTCTAGGGGATCCAAGCCCTTCTAATAAACAAATCTCTTCTATGTTCCTGGTTCACTTGCTTCGTACCTTGAATCAATTAGCTTTATGCTCTTTGTGTATAGGGTCTCTATCAAATTCTCATAGTCGTAAGGGTAAAAATGAAATTACATCCCATCCTTATATAGATTTCTACTTTTCACTACATTAATTGCTCCTCCACCTACCAAATTCTCCTCATTTATGACCCATTTTTATCATTTCTGCGAAGTATATTTTCAGGCCAAAGCTATAACCTTTTATCATGACTCTTTACCCTTTGTCATAGGCTTCTCTTCAACGCATGCACCTTAGCTCCCGAGTACCTCGTCACTGCATGATCTCCTCGTAATTACAATGGCCGTACCGCCTACCTCACATTATACTTTCCCTTATCCATATTCATCCTTTCTTATTTTGAGAAGCAATCTTTTATCAGCTACCCTTAGTAACCTTCTTTCAACACCCATAGCATGATATCTTCATAGCATATCCCTGTGAGTCACCAACAATCCACCCCACATGAAAAGGATGTGCAGTCCTCTTCTGCATCAACATGCTTCATATTGTGGTTAGTTTCATGCACGTAAACATGCTTAGTACACAAACAAGAGCTAAAATTAACAAATCATAGAGAACGATGAAATAAATACATTAAGTAAATTCATAAATGGAAATCTAATGTATCTGGAAATACTGCCTTATTACAAACACCAAGAAGAATTATTTATAGTAAAGCTTCAACTTACTCCTGTTAAAGTAACCTGGAGTAACTGTGTGCCATCAATTGTTTCCAACTAGAAAGCACCTGACTCAACTATATGAGTGATAACATATGGCCACAACCAACTTGAGTCATATACTTGAGTCGGGTGCTTTCTAGTTGGAAACAATTAATGGCACATGGTTTCCCGGTTACTTTAATGGGAGTCATATGCCTTGCTTGGAGTCATATATAAGTGCCATTTGTCCCACTACAAGTTTCTTATCCCTGATGTGCCGATCATGCCATGCCTTTTGGCAGCACTTTCTCTTGTTTCTGACTCCACCGTGTAATGGCTCGGCACTCATCTAGCTTAACCATCTTTGCAATCCATTCTTCTAAGGATTGTCTCATCAGCTAGAACTCCAACATGTATGCAATATGCACAAGGAAGGTAACATAAATTCTAGAGGTATAATAGCTTCTGCACGCCAAACACCAATTGAAAAGGTGTGGCTTTGTTCAATCTTTTGTATGTTGTTCTATAAGCCCAAAGAATAGTAGATACTTTATCATCCCAATATTTCCTCCCAACATCACAAATCTTGGTCAGCGTGTGGCTCAAGATCTTGTTAAAATCCTCAGCAATCCCATTTTCCTGAGGGTGATAGGGTGTAGTTTTATGGTGGGCAACCATAAACTCGTCTAAAAGAATTAGTATTGTCTCATTTAAAAAATGTGTGCCCCTATCACTTGTTAAACTTAAAGGACAACCATACCTTGTAAGGACATTCTCCCATAAGAACCGTGTTGTTGTAGCCACTGTACAGTCCTTTGTAGGTGCTGCTTCTACCCATCAGGTAAGATAATTTGTACAAGTGATGATATAGCACGATCCAGTCCTACGCGCGGCTGGTGAGATAGGCCCAAAAAATTCAATTGCCCATTTCTCAAAGGGTTCTGCACTCGTTATTGGTCGTAGGGGCATCTCATCCCTTTGTCCTGGTCAACCAAGATGTTGACAATGGTCACATGTCTTACAATACTCTTTACAATTCTTATACAATGTTTCCCACCACAACCCAGCAAGTAGGATCTTGTGTGTTACTGCATCACCTGCATAATGGCCACCTGCAATACCACCATGTGCTTCTTCCATTATGTCCTTTCGTTCATGCTCCAAGACATAATGGTGTAACACCTCATCTCTGCCTAGCTTGTACAAATCACCACTAATTAACATGAATGGTGCCATGTGAATAGCAAGTTACTTCTTCTTTAAAGCTTTCATGCCTTCGGGCGCCATACTAGTTCTCAGAAAGACAAAAATGTCCTCTAATTCTGATGGCACATGTTGTAACCTATACAGTTGTGCATCAGGCATGGTCTCTTCTATTATTTGTGCCTCTTCCCCTGATTGAATTCTAGACAAGTGATCTAGTCTAGAATTGCTTTTTCTTGGTTTTACCACAACCGTAAAGTCAAACTCTTGAAATAAGAGTACCCACCGACATATGCGCCCCTGTAAAATGGGCTTGTTCACCAAATATTTTAATGCCATGTGATCTGTATAAAACACAAATGGTGTAGCCAACAAATACTGACAAAATTTGTGCAAGGCATAGATCATGGACAAGGCCTCGCGCTCCGTAGTGGTATAATTCTGTTCTGCAAGGGTCAACTTCCTACTAGCAAAGCAAATGGGATGATCAACGATACCTTCACCTGGTTGAGCTAAGACAACACCAATGGTTGTGCCAGAAGCATCCACATGAACATGAAAAGGTTTATCCCATGAAGGAAAATGCAAGATAGGCATGGTAGTAAGTTTCTGCTTCAATATCTCAAACGCGTGCTGCTATGACTCCCCCCAGTAGAATGTACCTTTTCCTTGAAGAAACTCTTCCAAGGGTGTGAAAAACTTTTTGCATACCCTTTTATAAACTTCCGGTAATACCCTGTATGACCCAAAAATATGCACACCTCGAACTGACTAGCTGGCGCTTTCAAGCCAATGATGACTGCAACTTTAGCTGGATCAACCAACAACCCTTCCTTGCAGATGATATGTCCTAAAAGTGTGCCAAAGGGAGTAGCAAAGATGCACTTCTTGATGTTTAATGAGATACTCAACTATCGACATCTTTCAAACATTAAGTGCAGATTGTCACAATGATCCTTAATCAGCCCATAAATGGTCCAATCATCAAGATAGACCTGTAAAAAGTTATGAATAAAATCCTTGAAGGCTTGTACCACTATCCTTGAAAATACAACAGGTGCATTCTTCAATCCAAAGGGCATCACAGTATAAGAAAAGCTTCCCCATTCAGTAGTGAAGGTGGTCTTCTCTTGATCTTCCAGGGCAATCCTAACCTGATGATACCCTGAAAACCCATCTGTAAATGAATATATTTTGCGCCCAGCCACTCCTTCTAATATTTCCTCTGTGAATGGTGTAGGAAAGGGATCTGTAACACATGTTGCATTCAAATCCCTATAATTAACACAAATTCGAATCCTACCATCCTTTTTTATGCTTATCACCATAGGACTGACCCATTCTAATTCATCTAGTGGTTGAATGATCCCAAATTTCAGCATCTTGTCAATCTCCTCCTTTACTTTCTCGCGCAAATTGGGATTCATCTGATATGGTCACTTCCTAATAGGGCGCGCACCTTCCTTGAGCTTTATCTTCATTTCTCTGAGTGATATATGCACGCCTTTAAGTTCATGGTATCCTCTTGGGAATAAGTCCTCATAATCACGAAGTAACTCTATGATCTTTGCTACCTCTAATTCTGACCAGTAATCCCCAATTATCACCTCCTTAGGTTCAACTTCTATGCCTATATTGACCTTTGTTGTCTTCATAGGTTCATGATATGCGCACGCATCTACATCCGCACTGGATAACACTTCACGTGTTCCATGTGAATGATCCACGTCCAAGTGCTCAGCTTCCTCCTCATCAATTATGTATACCATCTTCCCCTCATCTTTTTCCAAAGAAGCACACTCAAGTAATATGATATCATCTTCTTCATCCATAAAGCGCACCCCTGTCACTGTCTCACCAAATAATTCTTGAACAAGTTCTTCCGCTTTCCCCCTATCTCCCATAGTTAAGCTCTAGATAAAGCTTAAATATGTGTTCACTGGTGGTGTAGATGAAAAGAAGTCAAACGTTTTGGATCATCCCTGCAGTCAAATTTTTCCAGTTTCCAGTGTCGCGATGTAATTCAGCATAGACATACCAAGCATGCACACAACCTTTTAGAGTAGAATAAAACCGATGCACCCAAAGTGAAGGTGGTAATGCTTCCTGGCCTACTTTCCAGAGTCTCTCACACTGCTAGATATGATGTTGAGTAGGTTGATCACCATGATAAGGGCTTATGTTTGTAGGTGCATTACTTCTTGAAAACCTGGTTGATAAGGTGGTCCCAATCATTTCCCATTCTAAGAGATTATCCCTGTGGACTACCCACCAGCACGTAGCCATCCCACCCAAAGTATATGATAGCATAGTGCATCGTTTAAGCTCGTCAACCCAATTTGTTTCTATGGCCTGTAAGAACCCAACCAAATCTTTAGATCCAGTATAGAGGGGTACTGCATGACCTATACATCGAATAGAGTGAAAACCCATCTTTCCAATAATTGTGCACTTAACTTTGCACCCCACCAGTTCATAAGTACCATGAGCCCAATTATCGCAAGCAATACTAGTAGTATCACTAATTGACTGAGAATCTTCCCAATGAAGGATTCCTTCCTTAGATGGATCATTGACCTCTGGGTCCCGAATAGCGTGTACATATATTTTTGTTCAAGTCCTCTTCACTTAAAGGTTCCACATATGGCATGGATTTCCCATCTGTCAATGGTATTATGACCCTTTCCTCCTTGTTCTCAAAGCTGATATACCCTTTGTTAAACCTCAAATCAGCATTGTTCGCATAACACCAAGGGCGCCCAAGCAAAGTTGGGAAACTATCTTCTTCCGCAAGCGCTAGCACTTCAAAGTCTCCTGTGAACTTGGCCCCTTGTATAGTGATAGATGCATCCTTCAAAACTCCTATGGGAGTAGCTTTTGTTCTATTTTCCATGAACAATACATTAGATGATGGCTGCAATGGGGGTCTCCCCATTTGTTCCCACGCATCCAATGTAAGTACATTTACTTCCGCACCTATGTCAATCAGAATATTGCTCAGCAGCCACCCGTCCACAACAACATTCAAAGTGATCTCCTTGTCGTAGTCAATGCTATCAGGAGGAAGATTCACATGAAGTATTTGTCTTCTACTCTCAGTTCTTGCACATGGAGTATTCCCTTTCAACCAATTTCCTAATAAAGGAATAATATTCTCCTGGCACAACATTCTACATACCTCTTTGATGTCGTCAATATCTGACGGGGCTTGTTCTATATCCTTGTGCTCCAATTTCTGAGACTTCTCTTTTAAACCTTGTATCTCACCTTGAAGGCTCCTAAGGACCTCCATTGTGTCCTGATAGACTTCTTTCTGATGAGCTGGATCTGGATATCTAGCATGCAAAAACTTCCTCCCTAGTGATTGTCGGATTCTGTTGCAACACCTCTCTTATGCGTGCCGCCTCAGCTCATGTGGTTATCTTGACTATTACCACCTTAGGTTCTGGTGTTAACTTTGGGATCCACTAATTCTCTATCACGTGCTAGATTCTAACCATCCCCGCACCCTTTTTTTCTTGCTTGTGCTGCTTATTGAGATGCTCATACAAGTCTGGGCACTCTTCATAACTATGCCCCTTTCCACAAAATGAACAGGAAATATTCTGTAGGCATTCGTGCCTATAATGGTCAGGTGAGCCACATGTATAGCAAGTTCCTCAAGGGAATTCACTCCTTCCTCCACCTCAACCTCATCCTCCATATCCACCTCTATATCCTCGTCCCCTTTCACGAGCCCCTTTAAACCTTCCATCATTCCTATCATAGTGGGTTTTATTATAATCCCTATCCTGATGCTCATTCTTCCCTTTAGAATTATCAGCCACACTCACCTGTCTGACCCCAATATCAATGGCATCATGGATATGGCCAATAAATCTATAGTCCTCAGTATCATGGGTCGTGGACCTACAAATTTTACAAAAGGAGGATACATTCTTCCTGATTACACATTGTAGGAGGGGGAAGTGACTAGCATCATGGTTCAAATGGAAAATCTCACAGTCTAATAACAATGAACGTATAGTTCTATGAGGGAAACTATCCTTAGTGTGCCCTTCCACTTCACAATCTATACACCAAATCCCTGAGTGCATTTCATGAGCTGAGTTTGCCGATAATTTCTCTAACTATTTTTCCATAGCCATTATCTGAGCTTCCAAAAATGGACTAACTCCAGTGTCAATACTCCCAACTGCTTCAGCATGTAAAGTGGCTTCCAATGCTTCATGTGGATTGGTATAAGTCTTATGCGATAGTGCTCTTTGAAATGGGGTAATCAGTCCCCCGAAAAACCATTGTGCATGCTGACTTGCATGAATGTCATAAGAGAGTTTGGATAGAAGTGTTTTAAATCACGCATCATACTCACATACACTTTCAGTAGTGCCTTGCTTTATATCCTTGAGTGCACTTATACTCTTCTGCTCAAACTCTGGGATGTGGAACTCTTTTAAGAAAGCATCTTTCAATGTTGCATAGTCAATACAAGTTTGATTGGGGTCAAACTTCCTATACCAGCTGTGCGCGTGCGCCTGCAATGTAGTAGCAAATTGACTTGCCTTGCATTCAGGTGTTGTAATACCTTTTGCGCACCACAATATTTTGCACATATGAACATGTTCAGCAGCATCCTCGATACCTCTGTATTTTGGGAGATGAAGGGACATCTCCATATAAATGTTCTGGGGTTGCTGCGGGCCTTGACCACCTGACCCAGAACCTCCTTGGTTTCCTCTTCCTCCAATACCACTTGAACCACCAGAACTAGAACTAGAACCCATACCACCCGATCCTCCTCCAGAATTTGGAATAGGGCCCGTGGATGCACTCCCCTATGCCCCAACAGTGGTACTATACTGGACCCCTACAGTCTGGGAAGTGGTCCCAGCTCCAGAGGTGATTCCCACACTCGATGCATGCTCATATTTTGTGTAGATGATGAGCCTGAAAACATACCCCCAAAGAATAACAAAGTTTATTTGTGCTGTCATTGGTGTACTTGTTGTCTGACCTATTTTCTATGCTTTCACTTCCTAAATTAAAATTGCTTTTACCTGTTGTACTAGATACTGGAAAACCAAGCGCAAGGGCTAGGTCAATAGGTTGGCTTAGATGTGCGCCCGTGGCCTAGGTCATATCTACTTGGCACACTTCCATGTGAGGCCGAAGAGGGTTCTCTGTCATGCTTCCCTAGATGGGGGAGTTCCTGATGCTCTTGCTCTTCTTCCTCCTCATGAGCCTCAAATCCTTCACGAGCCATCTCTCTCCACAAACACCATCCGTTCTACAATTTCTTTCCTCTTGCATAATTCCCTCTCGCATGCCTCATCATACTTCAACCACCTTTCTTCCCTCTATCTTGCTACCACTAGGTCTACCATCTTTCACCAATCATGTTCCTGCCCCCGCATGTGGAGATTCTTTAGTTTTCCATGGGTTTAGCTTCCAAGTTCAACGTTACCATTAGTATTTTGATTTCCAGCGGAATACCTTGCAAATACGTCCCTCTAGGATACCGTAGAAACTAGAACTCTACTACCTCCGGGCATGAATAAGTTGAAATTGAATACTCCAAAATATAGTTGTTTAGGACACTGTGAAACCAGGTATCTACCACGTGATTCCAACTTAGGTCAGCATCATAGAGTGTTTGAAATTTCTCCTGTGTCTAAACAAGCATACGATACCTCCAATTCCACTTAGATGCATATGCAGTCAACCATTCGTATAATTCTACTGGAAAGATAGCAAAGAAGCTTTCGTATAAATTGTCATACAGATTGTGCTCTACCAAGTACGTGTGCTAAATCCGGATCCAGTGTCAAACCTCCTTGCATATTCTTCCTCCAGATCATGAATCCATTCTTCAACGCTCGCCAAGGTTAGCCAGTATGTCTTCATCATGAACCATTCTGAAACAACTGAAAAAGAGGTCCCGGACAATGGAACCAATGATGCAGCCTAGAATTCGTTAGTTAACACCTAGTCATGCTGGCACATCACTCAGCCTAGGCTGAGCGCTCACCCAAAGTGCGCAAAGGTACCGGGTCCCTCTTAAGAGTTGCAGTAGCAGAATGGTGGTATGATAAAATAGTAAACATATATTTTAGGAACTAATCCATCCATTCACCATTTATATCCAACCAGATCTATAAGCGCTAAAGGTAAATCATCATGAAAATAATAACATGCATTGATAAAACACATCACACACTGTTCGGCCGATTTCCTTTATCTATTCATTGAACCAACAATACAGAAGCTTCATACATTACCAGGCATGCATGCATGGATCTGTTACAATTATCCAGTTACATGTACTCATGTTTTTCCATTCCTCCAAACATATGGTTCCATTTGTATCTCTATAAATGTCTCTATATATCTCATTACACACACACACACAGTAATTCATTACATATATATAGGGTGGGGAACTAACCCTTCACCACTTAACTCTACCAGAAATAGGTTGCATGCTAATAACAGCCACGTGCCTTTTTACAATTATAGCCATACATGTAAGTATGCTATCTATAGATTGTTGATAGTTAACTAAAGTGATGGATCTATTCTTAACTTATGCCCATGCAAGAGTGAGTTGACATGTCCTTCCAAAATCTCCACAAAGAGTGGTGTGTAAATCTCGCCATCGCTTTGTGTACTCCACACGCCAATCTCTAAGAATAGACGTGATCTCCAAAATTAGCTAAGTCCTTGAGAGTCTTACTCTACACCTCCATGCTTGATGCCTTCCTATACCTTCATGCTTTTTCTCCTGTGCCATTCTTCCGCGCGGACTCTGTGTGCAAGTTCAACTAAGTGTTTTCTCTAATCAACACATTGTTTGATGATAATTACAATATTTACAATCCTTATACTTTCTTAGCCGATGAGGAGGATAGTAATGAGTAGGTGGTAAAGTGATTAATTGAAAAATAAGGAGCACAGTAAGAATTTCATGGTGCTTAGTGGTACACTCAAATATGAGAGGATCAGGTAATGAAATGACCTGAGGTTCAACTAAATGACATGTATTGGACATAGATTGAAGAGGAGATGTAGAGGGAGAACAAACATGAGCCTACGAAGCGTCCCCAAGTTGTTGGATTTCATATTTGAGAGATGTGATCATGGATTCCATAGCCATAAATTTGTCTTGAAATAAATCATGTAAAGCTTGAATAGAGTCCAATAGGGGTTTATTAGATGGATAATCACTAGGGTTGTTAAATAGACAAGCGAGCATAGGACTTAGTTCATGTGGTGGTGTATTATCATCGTAATACTTGGTGTCTAGGGATTTTTTCAAAACAACCTAGCAATTGGGATATCTCTTAAGTAAATAAGATAAAGAAACTTGAGAAACCTTAAGACCCATGATAGAATAAAGATGAGGATCCTAAGCATGAAAACATTAGGTTCACCAAAATGATTAACCAAAAATTTGATATAAGTACTAGTTAATCTAAGCTATGAACAGTTGTAAATAAAGTAAATAAATGCTCTAAATAAATGTAAATATGACCCAAGTAACTATGAAAAAAGAAATGCTAACCCTAATGTGCAAGAGAGAAGAGTAAAGAACTCAGACGAATAGAAGATGCTCACGGGATTGTGTCACATAGGTGACTGGAGAATTTGGAAGTAGGAACAAATGTGCAGGAGCCTTGAAAAGGATGGATCTGGACTGAATCCCTAGACTGGGGTGCTTAGAGAAGGATTGGGGCATCTACGGGTGTTTTGGTCTACAAAATGGGCACCTTGGTCTATGAAAAAGCTCATGAATTGATCTTTATAGGTTTGGCAGGTGGTCCAAAACCCTCACTATGTGTTGCATCAGATTCCATGTACTACACCAGGTGTTACTACTAATCCAAGATGAAAGGAAGACATGGAAAACCCTAAACAAGAATCAATCCCTAAAAAATAAAAATTCATATGATAGGATCAGACTAACCTTAGCTACCACAATGGTGGTCTTACTAACTAAGTGCTACACTACATTCTAGAACCAACTGTAGTTTTGTGTGTGTGTGTGTGAAACATTCCCTAGGTTGCTCTTGTGTCACTCGCACTTTGTGATGTAGCGAGCTAAATATGTGTATTAAAATGTAACATATGGTGCATAGAATCAAATAGAATCCTCCCCCTATGCTTCCTGTGATGCAGATGGCATATCCTTGTGCCTTGTGATGGAGCTATGTGGATGCAAGTGATCTCCAATGCAATAGATGGATGTAAATCTAGGTGGATGATAGTAGTGAGTATTTCTTGGTCCCTCATTATGGTCTCACAACTTCATATTTATAGGGCTCTCTTGATCTAATTTTGTAATTAAACCTAAAATGGTCGACCACCAAAAATATAAAGACCTCAAATGACTAGAAAGAGCCCAAAAACTGGCGGGAAAGTTAAAAAGGGACTTGGGCACCCCTGGTGGGGCCAGGGTGCCCACATGCACCCAATACTAGCATGAGTGCCCCATTCAAAGCTAAAATGATGGGAAATTATTAAAGATGACTGGGCATGTATGTGGTGGAGGTCGGGGTTGATGATAGAAATCAAACAAAAATGACCAAGAGAAGGGGGTTAATTAGTAATTTCTTCACTCAAAAACCTTCTAAATAGTAGTATGATACCAAGACTAAATAATGTCTAAAGTGCATGATTTTGTGCCTACACTTATTGATGATGTTCTCTAATGGTACACACATCTACCTTTTGGATCTATTAGTACCTATTGTGAGATGGAAGAGGCATTTCTTAGACACTTCATCATTAACAATGGTCCTAAGTAACACATGATCGCTTATCTGGCTTACATCAAGGAAAGACAAAACATATTATTGATTATATTTTGTGTTTCAATGCTTGTATGTATCAATTATTTTTTCAGCCCATTGATTTGGAGAATAAATTCATTTTTTGTCATGGCTTGATTCTTTCTTTAAAAGAGCACTTGCAATATGACACATGCAAATCATTTACACTATTATGCTATAAATTAATTGATATAAAACAAGATTTAATTGCTACACATGTTATAGATAATCCTAATATTTCTCCTACTGTTGCATCATCTTCTACTTCTTCTCCTCTTCCATCTATTAAGTGTCCTTAATGGTCTCCATCTCCTGCACCCCGCAAGAAATTTCATTCTAATCCATTGCACAAGTGTTCTCCACATCCTCCATCGCATCGGTCTTTGCCTAAGGCCTCTGCCTCTCCTACTCAGAAGAAATTACATTTTTCACATGATGCTAAGCCTCATGATGTTTTGAGTGATTTTCTTGATAAGTGCTTGATTCAATTACCCTCTAATTAGCATCATCCTCCTAATCACTTGAAACGACAGTTTTATCATCCTTATTGTAATTATCATCACATCAATGACCATCGTGATAATGAATATTGTGCCTTTCATGATAAATTGCAATAATTAGAAGACAAGTGCATCATTTATTTTATCCATCGCTCTTTTGAGCCGTTTGTTTCTCCAATTCTATTTAAGCATGCTACTATGCTGGTCCACTTATCATTATCCATACATACGACACAATGTTTTTCATCAGCCACATTATTTATTATCCTTCATCGTTGTTCACACATAACTTATCTATCTATTTCAAACATCATTATACATTCCTCGATATCATCATTTACGCAATGAAAATCAAACAAACACATACAAAAAATTCTTAGTGCATCACATATCAATACAACATCAAGATAATATAATAACGCCAATTATCCACACACACACACACACACACACACACATCTCCAAAATTTTCATAGGTATGTTCCTTAATTCCTTTAGACTACTTGAATATAATTAAAATAACATAAAGGGGAAAATGTAGACACAAAAACACACACTTACTACTATTTACTATACCGCTAAGTATGTTATTTTACATATGGATTTTGTGTAAGAAAATTATTCACTGGTGACACACTTCTTAGTCCATCTTCTTGCTTTAAGTGTCCCCATTTTTTTATCTATCACCTCTCACTTCCACACCCATTTTAGGTCAGGTCACAAGGATCCCTATTTGTAAGTTTTCTTACATTTTTCGTTAGTTGTCTCAGGACACTAGTGCCCAGGTACTCCTATCCAACTTGGGCACTCATGTCCTCTATGTTCTTGATCAATTTTTTTGTACTTGTAGTTAGAATTTTTAGTTTTCTTAATCCTATCCCGAGGTACTAGTCGGGATTTCATTTCATTAGTGTCAAAATTCAAATAAGAGATCTCTATATAAACACAACATGCATACCATTATAATGGAAGGTAATTATTATCAAGGGCCATCTATCTACATATCAAAGGGATTACATCTTGGGCTTATTACTCTACATACACACTACATAGGAAGGGGAAGTTCATTTTTCCATCCACACATTTACATTTTATCTAACTACCGCCCCTATATTAGCATCATCAATGTAAGGGAAACCTAGGAGAACTATTGCACACACAATCACATAGAACTACATTGGGTCTGAGATGTAGTATAGCGCTCGGTCGTAAGTTCACATGTTTGATGACTGAGGATAGTTAGACCCCTCATTTTGCATCTTTATTTTTTAGGATTTGATTTAGTTTGAGGGTTTTGTAGGATATTATTTGTGTTGTAGATTTACATGTACTTTTGTGATCCAAGTGCAACATACAGATGATCATTGGTGAAACAAGTGAGAAACCCTAACGACAGTGATGAAATCAGGTTCTAACCTTTTTGGAAGACTCCATCACCTCACATAGGTCTAGGGTGCCCATAAGAGCCCTCAATCCTACCCAGTCACCCGTGTCCTGATAGTCTCGACACTTCTTCATTTTTCTGGGTGTGATTGTGACATCCTAAGTTGTTGTTTCATCAATTCTTCCAGTCTAGACACACTTCAGGATAAGCAAAATCAAGGTAATTGATCTATCATTCTCATTTTCTTTTATAGTTACATCTTTAAAAATTGATTAGCATTTTTATTTGATTGTATATCATTACAATAGTATTCTAAATTCATATTTTAGTAAAATAATTTTTTATTTTATTGAATCACCAGAAAAATCCAACTTATAGGGGATGCTTGGAAGATTCTCTTCTCATTTATTTTACTTAATATTCTCACAGTTGTTAGAATATGCCTCATGATGAGAAATTCAATGTAGTAACCTAGTGTGATGCCATATACTCATGTTAAAATCATAAAATAAATCAAGTAGCTTTCCCTCAACTGTTGTTTTGGAATTTACAGCAAGTTGAAAATCCACACAAGTGTTTGCTGATGTCCCTTCCTCATAAACCTCCTGCATATCTTATTTTTCCTCCTCAATTAGGGGCTAATATGTTTTGTCTTTATCCTTCAAAATAACAATTGGATTACCCTCTTCCAATGCATCTTCTTTACCCTTATGAAAATATGATTTCTTTTCAACATTTAGCCACACACACCCATTAGAAAAATGTTGAAACATCATTCAATATTAAATAAATTTTATCTTGGGATTCATGCTCCATGATTTATCTTTCCTTTTTAGGAGCATGCTTCAAACTTTCATCAAACCCTTGTGTGTCTATGGTGCTATTTGGAAAATCATTCAAGAGCTCCACTTTGGCAAGAGCGTTGGGGGTTTCTAAGACTCCCAAGGTTTACTCTCTCTTGGTAACTAGCTATTGTGATATATATTTCTCCATCTTAACCTTAGAGGGATAAGCATGCCCATCCTTACATAGTGAACTTGGGAGTTTGTCTCCCTCTTCCTCAAGTTTCGTATCCTCTTCTTATTTTGCCAAAAAGATGGGGCTATTCTCTTATAAGGTCAGGATATCCTTCCCATGACCCTTATGTATGAATCATGTCTTGGAATAATTTCCTATTCCAACTCTATCTTTTATCCATCCTACAAACTCGTAAAATGGTAGGGCATCACAAATAGCTTTCAGAATAGCCCTATGCTCCTCATACCATGTAGTAATGTTTTCTGCTTTGGATGGTTGAGTATTATTGGATTTATTTGAAAATTTCCTTCCACCATTTGGACCATGAATGGTATGGATTAGTTGATCCATTTTTTTGGTCAACCTTTCTTGCACTAGAGTAAGCCTTTCGAATATACCATCACCAAAAATGTTATCTTCCATTTTATCTTTGTCATGTCCCTTTTTGAAGGCTTATTTTTGAATACCTTAACTCATTCTTCTCCCTGTGGGTATAAGGAGGAAAGTAAGGGGAATATATGAATTATATATATATATATATATATATATATATATAGGTAGTTTTTAATTTATTATCATGTATCCTACTAGGAAGGCTAATGCTCCAATAGAAGGACTTTGTACCTAGGAAATAAAGGTATTATGAGCACGGAGGCTCCAAATACCATTTGCATATTTAAAAGCACTAACCTTAAGGGCTAGTCCATCATTTTTATATTGTAAAGCACTCCTTATGGTTATATAAGGAGGTTACTTGGGAATTATTGGATTATGTTTTGGAGAATATTCATTTCTTGGTTAAGGTTTTCTTGTGAAGAACCTTTTCTACCTTTCTCAAGGACAAAACCCTTTGATTTAGGACCTTTCTCAAGGATGAAAACCCTTAGTTGAGGACTTGTGGAGGATGTAAACCCTTCCATAAGGTTTTATGTATGTAAGCTAATTTGAAAGGTGATAAATTATCATTTTCTTACATGATTTATATCTTTGGTTCAAGAATCTATTTATTTGGAGTGGAACAAACTACTATGGATTGATTATTTGGTATGTGTGATGATAATTTGGAAAATATGAATTTACTATCTTAATCTTCATATTTTTTAAGGACAAGAGCTTGAGTTTCGTGAATATTGGAGGTGTTTTACTATTTTTCCAAGATTAATGATGTTCACTGATTGAGGATTCCATAATTAATTATTTTCACGCTCAATTATTATTTCTAATAGTTTCTTGTGTTTGCTAAGGGTTTGCTAATAATTTGGGCATGAAATTTTAAGGGCATTAACAAGGTTTGAGCCACCTTTGAGGGGTTTAAATCCTATAGGGAATTCACTGCCCTAGGAAGGGTCTAATTTATAGATTTGCAGAGTTATATCCTGTATAAACCATCCAACAATAGTTCCATAATCTGATTTTTAAGATAAATTTTAGTTTTTGGTCATTTTCTGAGCCCCCCTAAAAAGGGAAATTAAAATATTCTTACATGAAACCCTCATGCTAGGAAGATCAAAGCTATGATACCACCATAATGTCCCTTTTTAGGGCTGAATCATATAAACAAGGAAATCGCACAATTATAAACATGAATGAAATATGTATTTTATAACAACAGTTCCAATATTAACTAAAACCATAACAACGAACTGAAAATTGAGCATTAGGGAATCAAACACCCTTCAAAAAATCTAAAAATAAGTGTGAAAATCCTTCTCAAAATTATTTTGAATTAATGAAACAACACCAATCCAAACCATCCAAAACATGTACCAAATTATGAAATAATACCCAACTACAATTACATTATGAAAACATAAGTGCATTCCATAAAATGAGGTAAAAGTGAGGTCTCCAAACCCCAAAAAATGACAAATATGTAATATATCAGCCATATAAAATATGGGAAGTCTAAATATCAACTTGGAATGTTAATTTGTGCCCTAAAATACACCCAATAAAACTCCTATACAAGTCACTCCCTAGGAGAGGGGCTCCAAGCAATGTCAAAAATCTTGATATGTCTTCTTCTTGATGCCCTAGTTGCAAACCAACAACATGTTATTCAATGAATTCCTTCACACCACCAACTTGGAGAGTTTTCATTCTCCAATATCCCACAAGGAAGGGTTTCTTCTTCTTTGGATACCACACTAATGGATTTCCACCCCTTAGTGGAATTAGAACCAAGTAGAAAAGTATATATGCCAAAGGTGATCCAAAATGAGCCTATGAGAGCCCCTTTATACCCTTATGGTGGCGCCAAATTTCTTGCGGTGAATTACCCTAAGACCAACCTATTTAGAAGATTTCTTTATTTTCTAATTTAATCTTGGGAGCTCTCTAACCTAACCAAATTGCTTGGAAAGGAAATAAATAAATAAAATTATATAGTAACAAAAGAAATCTGAAGTGCAACCCAAGGACTTCCTTTGTTCATATTCTTCTTGCCCATGGGAAGAATAATGAGAAATAATCCTTAAATTTAGATTAATTTGAAAAAGGTAACATTATAGTAGAAGGAAGGGTAGAATCACATTTTGAAACCACTAAAATAAGAGGAAGAGGAAGTGCATTAGATTCACATGGTGCATAAGACTAGAGAAGGGGTAAATTTCCATTAATGCGAGATGAGAATAGAGCATACATAGAAAATGAGGGAAGTTGGGTGAAAGGTAAAGATGGAATAACCAAAGAGAATATTGCAATAATATGGAGAGATGTAACACCGAAAAAGGAGTGTCAAGGAAAACACTCTTTTCTTTAGGTAGTTCACATATGTGTTGTGTACGGGAAGAAATTATGGAGCAAAAAAGATGTAAAATATGGAGAGTGAGAGAATCAACATGTAGCTAATGGAAGTTAGCACATGGATGCATTTGAACAATTTGGAGGACATATTTGACCCAATTATTGCCAATAGTTGGAAGTAAAGTAATCCCCATTAGTTCAAAATCACACCAAGTCCTTACTAGAAGGATGAAACGGTGATTGTACCACTCAGCTTGAAAATTTGAGAACTATGCTCACATTTCTTCTAACCTGCGTAGTATGATGTAGGAGCATCTGTGTTCATAAGAAATCATGTATCAAACAAAAAAATCTATCATTATTTAAATTCTATGTCCATTTTGTGTTTTTGGTGGGCTCCACGGTGAAGAAACATATTATTAGTGACCCACAAAGTGATATGATGCATTATGTGAAGTGCGCAAGATTATTGTGCAATGCCAACATAGTGCGCAGTCCCATTGTGCAATGTCAGGGTTGTTGTGTACTCTACAAAATTTTGTAGAGTCTTTGTGTAGTTTATGTAATCTGTGGGAGGTTGTATAAGATATAGTAGATCGTATGTAATAATACAAGTCTATATTTAAAGTTGTAGGATACTATGAAGTTGATTGGGAGTCATGAAGATTCGAAGGAAGATCATTTGGAACCACAAAGCTCAGAAAGGATAATTGTGTCATGTATTGGGTCCATCAGTTTGTACTGGGTCCTTTAGACCATAATTTCATAGTACTTATTAAGTTGTGGTATTAAATGGCTATATAAAAAAACCCAGTTTCCTTCGGAAGTAGTTCTCCAGTTCTCATTTTGGAGTTCTCAAGTGTGGAGTAACTCATAGAAATGAGTCTAGATGTGAGCTTAAGGCTCGAAGCAGAGTGTCTTAGATTTGTAAGTTTTCTTCCATGCTTCGACTTGTGTAAAATTCTAGATTTTTGTAAGGAACACTGTGGTTTTGTATGTTTATGGGATTCGTATGAGTTGTTAGGCTATATCAGTGGTGATCGAACTCTATTATTATGTAATTTGATAAATATAATATTTTTGTGTAACATGGTGTTGAGTTATTGTTGAAGGGTTGTTATTTACTAATATTAATGTGATTATGTTGTGTAACTCTATAGGAAAATGTGGAGTGGAGGCTCCCTATTGGAACCCCATAGACATGTTAGTGTTATTTGTCTAATGATGTCAATTGCTCCAAAATCCCATAATTTTGATAGGATATAAGAATAACCATCCTCATCACACACAAAAATTGTTGGATCAAAGATTGGAGTGAAAGTGTTAGATAGATGGATGCATATTTTTCTCAAGGAGGGACAAAAGTGTTTTTAACTTTTCTTATGCATGAACCTCTCTACTTGAAATTTCCAAGGTGAATCCTATGTGCGTAACCAAACACATATAGATCATGTTAGTGGTTCTATTCCCAGAAAACCAAAAAACATTACATAGGCCACATTTTTATATCAAGAAGAGATTAATACATGATAAAAGGTGACCAGGTGGATGAAATCATAGTCTCCTTTGCTACTTGCTATAGAAAAGGTTCAATCTACACCTATATGAATCCCTAATACTTCTGCCCTTTCCACCATGTCATCTAGATTTACTTACACCTTCCTTTGACTGTTAAGATTTAAAAACATTTCCTCCATGAACACCCTTTTGGAAGCACCGTGAAGTTGGTTCCTCAAAATATTCTTTCCTGCACACCATTAAAAGTGAAAATAGTTTTATGAACACGAATTAATTCCTGACCAAGGACAATGAAAGTAGAAAATAAGAATGTGTGTTATGCCCAAATAACATTGATCATATCCTCATAGTTTAACTTACCACCCCCTAGCCATGCTTGAATGTGGTGGTTCTACATGTGAGGCGAAGAGTTGCACGCAAATATGGTGCTCTGACAGTAAAAATATTTCTACATGAGAGAAGTATGATTTGGAATCCAAAAAATAAATCTCAATGAAATCAAATAATTCAAGTAAAATTATGAAATCTCAGAGGTGGTTTTAATCTTCCTTTAATCTTCATCTACTTGGGTTTGATATCTCATCAACTTGGTTTGAATTGTATCTCATTTCTATATTATTTCCTTTGATAATAGGAAGATATTTCCATGATACAAACCTACCTTGGTTGATTCATTAGTCTTTGGGCCACTTTTACTTTGATGACATTTGGACCAATTTTGTAATATATCCACCACATTTTCTCTGATGATATTTGATCCCAAACTTATTGCAATAACCTTGGGTGACCAACTCAACTCAATTTCTTAACTCATATCCATCACAACATTCAATTGTCTTTCTTCATAGGTTTCATGGATATCAAGAATTGTCACCCTTTAAGTATGCAGGAACCATTGTTATGAAATTAACATGTCTTTGTTATCAATAATTGGATTCCTTCACATATGTTTTACGTCACCCCATGACCAATTAGGGTTTTGTCAAAATTTGTTTCAGGTTTATGGGATCAATACCTCGCGACTAATCAAGATTATTTTTTAAAAATTATAATGTTGTTGGAAGGGAAATTAGTATTGGTTGTAATGGTGATAGTAATTTTGATTGGTGTTGGTGTGGTGGAAGGATGTAGCCATATTGTGTAAAATTTAACGGCAGCTTGACTCCTTGCATGAAATTTCTTAGAGGCAGTGAGGCCACTTTGCCTTCAGCATATTGTAAGACCCTTGATTTCGTTGTCAAGACCGAGACCAAGAGCAAGATGTTGGGATTAAAGAGATAATGAAAGGCACGTTTGGAGACATATCTTGTTATACTTAAAAATGATTTCCCCTCTTAATTTGGAAAATACAATTATGGGTAATGTTTTGATTTTCTCTTATTAAGAGGAATAAATATTTAGAGGTCCCAAAATTTTTGGAAGATGAAGGTAGTGTGAGGAGTGTACGATTTTTCTTATGAACCATCCTCTTGGCAAGACAGATAGAAAGGATAATTGGGATGAACTCTTCAGAACATGACATGGGATCCTTATGTCACTTTTCTAAGGAAAAAATGGCTTCTGTAACTTTATTTCAATGTTGAAGTTATTGAGTTTTAAAATCTTAGACCCAGTATTGGGATAAGAGCACACATCTACTCAAGTATGTTCCTCAATACCAAAAGTATGAGAATTTTTGCATTTGAAAGTTCATCAGGGGGTTGAATTCCCAGATTGGAGTAAACATGGATGCTCATGGTATTTCCTCCATGGACTAGATCTTTGAAAAGGACATAAAAAGAAAAAGACAAAATGTTGCAATATTTAGTTATTGATAGGAAGTAGTTCAAAGATAAAACACAAGTGTTCACAATGAAAGTAATTTCCTCCACTATTCAAAAAATAAATTTAGAACTATAGAGGAAATCCTCTTGGTCATAAAGGTCCTAAAGTTGGATGTTATAATTGTGGAGGTGATCACTACATATTTGTATTCTTAGTGCGCACCAAGTGTGAATCCTAGTCCTTAACCACAACATGAACAACAACAACAATAAAAACATAGGAGATATGATGATGTGAACATATTTCATGCTAAGCAGTGTATCAAACCTATTAAGGCTTTAGGCAAGTTATTTGGATACCCTCTTTCATTTGATAGAGATAGAAGAATATGAATGTTTTGTAGGTCCAACAATTTTGAGAAAAAAGTAGAAATTTTTTTGGCATGCTACTGCATAGGTGTTGTCATTGATGAAAAACCTCATTAATGAAAAAGTGGATGATGGAGTAGGGTCATATGATTCTCAAAGTGATTATGACATGTATATTTAGGTATGTTATTGTTTTCCCATGGTGATTTAGTAAGGATGGCTTGTTTTTGCAAGCCCATTCAGGTGACCCAACTAGCCTAGGTGATGTTGCATGGTGGTATGAGATTATTGGTTGCTTGAGAAGTACATTAGCATGATGGAGATAATTTTTGGATAGTTCTTGGGAACTCATATGAGATTCAGGGTGTAGATATAGGTTAATGACCATGTTGAAGCTGCTCATTTGGAGTAGGTATGGGGTTTAGATAGTATGTGGGTGAGTTATGGAGCTATATGAAATCATGCATTCATGTAGAAAGATTTATTATTATGTACTAGGTATGTTATGACCTTTTGGAGTTCTTTCTTAAGGTTTTATGAGGTTATTTCAGTTAACCCTAGCTTTTACGGTGAAAAACCCTAAGGGGTAGCTATCCAAGTCTCAGTGGATAGAAATATTGAGAGGTAATTATGACATTATGAGGATTGGATATGTTATTAGGGTGTTTCCTTATGTTTTGGGGCAAAATTTTAGGTTTCCATGATGATAATTTTTCAAGATATGACAATTTTGGTTAAACAGGGTCAACAACAATGCCATTTCTAGCTCAAATTGGAAATTTTGTTCCTCACCATGAATTTTGTGCTTTGTATGGGAAATTTTGGATTTTAAGGATGTTTTTAAATTTATTCTAAAATGTTTCACAAAAATTATGAGGTTATTTCATTTTCAAGTTTTTATGAATGAATGTTAAGAAGGTAAATAACTTGTTATGAGTTTGAAACCCTAACTTAAAAGTGGTTTGAGAGATTTTCTCCCTAAGTGGATAGAATTTATTCATAGTGAATGCATGATTATTTTATAATGTATAGGACTCCTTAATATTTCCATAAAGGTATGGTATAGGCTATGGTGATGAGTGGACCCCACTCAACCAGGTCTATTTCTGAAGAAGTTTAGTTTGGGACAAGGCTATCCAAAGGAGTTGCAAACTAAATTGCCATTTTTTTTAGTATGTGAGTTTTTTTATTTATGTTAAAAGAGGTTTCATGTCATGGTGATGCGTAAAAATGGCAATTGTTTCCCTATTTAGGTTGATTGGTCAAAGGGAAGTTTTGGGGTAGTTAAATGTAGTCTTAAGTAAAATGAACATTGCAGGAGATATAGGTGAATTCAGGAGGTAACTAAAGTTGTGTTGGAAATATAATTCAGATATATTTCTAGTGATATAATTTTTTTATCATGATGATGAGTTTTTATATGGTTTATAGGTATATTTGTGAACAAGAATATTAATGTCTTACTGCTTTTACTAAAAGGTTGAGTTGGTTAGAACACAAGATGGATTGGGTGATGCTTGATATCACATTTAATGTGAAGAGGTATGAATTTTTCATCCAATGAATCAATTTTTAGGTCTTGAAAGTGTCAGGAAGGGTGTTAACCTGTTTCTTTTTGGAAACTACTTTTTAAGCAGCTTGATTTGGTAAAGGAAAAATTTGATGTAGTTTGAACCAGTGGATGTTTCATGTGTTGTAACTTGTTTATAAGTGTTATAAAGGTTTTATAATTTCAATCAAGGGGTAAAATTCCATAATTGAGGTGTTAATTTATGATCTTGAAGCCAAAATGTGAAGACACAGTGCTCGAAATAGGTGTTTTGTGAAAGCAATCAGGCACTAAGTCCATGAAACAAAATAATATGACTGGTTCCTGATAATTGAGACCATTTATGATGTTTAAATTTTATTTTAAACATATGTGGTGATTTTTTAGTGCATGAATAAAAATAATTTTTTTGGTAGGATATTTTTTTCATTCCAATGCATGGGTTTTGAGGATTTTTGGTGCATGGAAGAAGGGTTTTAGCTAGGACGACCTATATGGGTCACTTGTAGCTGTTATGAAAATTATATGGGATGATTGTATGATTTATTGGTTGTGAAAAAAGAGGTAATTTTTTTTTTTTGAATTTTAATTAGGAAGGAGCTTATAAAAGCATAATTTTGGGTGCTTTTGTGAGCTAGTGGTGTGTGTGCAAGAAGTGCGACCTAGACGTGAGAGTTTTATAGGTGTATGAGAATGAATTGAGATCAAATAAAGTGTGTGAAAAGTTGAATATTTATGGAAATCATGTATGCAAGGGTTTGAGGCTTTGAGATGTGAAGAAAGTGCTAGTTTTAAGACCTAGGGTTTGAAGATGTTTGAAGTTGAATCTTGTGATCACCATCAGCTAATTTGTTGCAGCATATCATCAGTGATATTCTCATAAAATTTTTGTGTGATGAGCCATATTAATAAAAGTATCTTGTTCTGTGTAATATCAACAAGGGTTTAGGGGTTAGTGCTTCTTATGGGGTTGGTCCCTCACTAAAGAAATATCTTGTGATGTGTAATATTCACTTGAGTATTTGTTGTGTGTAATATAAGCAATTTTTTCATTGTGTTTTCTTCCCCTTGAGCGTTTCCCACTTACACATTCTGTCTTGGTGTTATTTCTCTTTCTCATGGTTAATTATATGAATATTATATGTTGTTGTACACATATTAATGGATGGTTAATTGATTAATGGTCTATGTGAGTGATCTGAAATTGAAATTAAATTGTAAGGACTGATTCACCCCCTCTCAGTCCATTGTGATTCCAACAATTGGTATCATAGCATGTCCTTTTGTAAAAGTTTCATCACTTGAAAGGAGATCCTTGTAGCACAAAAATGGAAAGTGGTTCAGTTATTGTCAAGGCATCAATGTTTGATGGTGTAAACTATGCTTTTTGGAGTCTAAGGATAAAGGCCTATATCATGTCCTAGGGGTTTGATGTTTGGAAAGTTATGGATGAAGGATACACTCCTCATGGAACTCCTCCTACCAGTAAAGTAGGAAATGATACACATGAAAAAAACATAAAGGATTTTAATGCTATCCTTCATGGTCTTAGAGAATCTGAGTTGAGAAAAGTGATGCATTGCAAGTCAACAAAAGAATCATGGGAGAAAATTCAAGCTCTGTATGAAGGTGACTCAAAGGTAAAAGTTTCTAAGATTCAGACCTTTAGAAATTAGTTTGAAAGTTTAATATGAATTATAATGGGTCTATTGTTGCATATCTTCTTATATTTGATAAGGTTTTCAATAGCATAAAATGGTTAGGAGATGATGTGAAAGAAGAATTTGTTGCTCAAAAAGTGTTGAGGCCACTAACTCCTAGATTTGATTCCAAAGTATCTATTATTGAAGAGGCAAAGGATATAAATAATTTGAATTTGGATGAGTTGCATGGTACCTTGTCAAAATTATGAAATGAGGCTAGGTGATTCAAAATCAACAAAGAAAGAGGTTGCATTCAAATTTGAAATGAAGGCTAAATGTAAGAAGGTGAAGGAGGAGGATGTTAATCTTGAAATTGAAGATGAAGAGATATTTGATATGCTGGCTAGAAGATTGAAGCTTTGATCTGGTAAGTACAAATGTAATCTTCCTTATAAATGTTTCAAATGTGTTAAGATATGAAATTTATCTATTAATTGTCCTATATGAGTATGTGTGTGCATGTGTTTTTTTTAAACTAATGCTAAATGTGAGTAAATACTAACACCTAAATAGCCTTAATTAGAAAAAGTTAAACAACATATTAAGCACCATCATGATAAGAATTAAACAAGGGTTAGATGCTAAACATTCATTAATACAAAACTTTGAACCTAACAATGTTTAAACATCTACAAATCCTCTATTCTCTAACAACATATAAATGAAGGAACTTAGGTGGGCTCCATGGCTATCAAAAATGGTTGTCCTTGATGTTCCAAGAACCTAGGAATGAGGGCTTGTCAAAGTTGGGCTACAAGACCCTTTTTACACCTCCCATATGACCTAAGCACTTAAGAAAGAGGCTTAACTCTTCAACATGATGAACTCTCAAAAAAACAAAAAGCAAGATCTTAGTCTATTTTGCTCTATGCCTTGCATTTTCTTTCTCAAGGGAATTAGGTGTAGGTATAAAGGTAGAAGGAGGGCTCCTTATATAGCCCAATGGATAAAGGAAACAGTTCATCCCTTTGCATGTGGGATAAAGGTAAAACATGATTAGGAATGGATAAGGTTGCTTTATGAAAGGTAACCTTACTTTAGAAGGGTTTAATTTATAATTAGCAAGTCATGGGAGTTGGGGGGTGTTTTAATTAATCAAATGTGATTAACTAATAGGTAGATGTAAGCTTATAGAAGATAATTAGAGGAATATTAGTACAATTTAGGCTATTAGAAGGGGATTAAATCAATTAAATATTGATTTATTAGATAAATAGAAGGGAAGGCTAATTAATTAATAATAATTAATTAGTCTAGATAAAAGGGGTGAATAATTAACGGAAGGTCGTTAATCAGGGTGTTAGTTGGATAGGTGACTTAATAAATTAGCATATTGTAATTAATTAATGAAAATAAGAGGGAATATGAGCACTTTTGATGATATGTCGTTGATTTTTGAGAAAAGAGATAATTAGCGCAATTTAAGTATTTAAATTGCTCAGGCGTGATTATGGGTGTCTACAGTATGAAACTATGAATGTGTCACATAAGTTGTTAAAGAAAATTAAGGGTCTTAGTTTATTCATTATCCTCAAAAGTATGATATGGTCATAATGAGTGGTCTAGGCATGTCCATTGGGTTGAGAGTCATTTATTCCTATGTTATGAGTTTCTCAGGGTGATAATGGTTCTGAGAATGAATTTTTGAAGATGCCCTTGTATCATCAAGTATAATAAATCTAACCAATCATTATGAAGAATCAACTCTGTGTAGCATTTGTGAATGATTGACAAGAGAAAACCAAGGTGATTGCAGATATACAAGTATCTTTTACGACTTTAAATCAAGGAAAGTAGTGCTCAGGATGGTAAAAGGTGTTATCATAGAAGTATGGGTCAAGATTGAGTTCTTAAAATGAATTTTTTATGAGTTTTAGATGCTTCTCTACCTTGACTGGGTGTTAAACTGTGTGTGAATAAGCTAACCAAAATATCACCGAAGGGATGAAAATGGTAGGAATACTTGCAGAAGAATAGCAAGGATGGGAAGAAAGAAACATCCATGTGTACGCAACACCTGATTGCAATGTTTGATCTTTGTACATTTTATTTTTGTTGTGTTTTCTCAATGTTTTTTTTTTGTATTTAAAAAAAAAAATTGACAATTTTAAGAGGTTGGGACTAACAAAGTCACTATGTGTGGTAAGATCCAACAACAATGTTTGTAATTTCCTTGATAAGGGATACTAGGTGTGTTTGTTTATCAAGAGTCATGTTTTCCCCAATCTCAATGATCATGGTGAGTTCACACTCAACAAAAGACTGCGATTTATCCTGAAACATGGATTACGTATGTGGGAGATTTAATTCCCCATCCAGAGGTTTATGCACTTTGCACCATACTTGATGGTTACGTTGATGTGCGTTCTTGAATCACGCTTGATTTACAATTTTGAGATTGTTCAAGTTGTTGGGGGATTTTGATCTCTTGGAAGTTTTGACCTGATCTTGATATAAGACCACTGTTTGGGTTTCTTATAAGCTGACATGTGACTTGTTCTAACCTTGAAAAAGAAAACAAAGTGAACGTGGACATTTATGACTGATGATAGGAATGAGAGAAATGATTGTGGGATTTCCATAACCATTGATAGAAGAAATGATGTGATGTGATGAAAAGGAAACAATCCAAGAATTAAAGAAAATGTGATACTAGGGAGGTGAGCTATCGATAGAAGATGAAGGGCTTATTAGAATGTGGCCCAAGAATATAAGAAGAAGGGCTACTAGGACATGCGACCCATAGATAGAAGATGAAGGGCTACCAGGATGTGGCACAATAATAGAAGAAGAAGGGATACTAGGACATGACCCATAGATGTAAGATGATGGGCTACTAGGATGTGGCCCAAGAATAGAAGATGATGGACTACCCGAGGGTTATTCATACCCAGAAGACAAGGGGCTAGTTGGGCATGCCCCAAGAATAGAAGATAATGGGCTACTTGAAAATGTCCCACAAAAACCGGAGAGGGAGGGCTACTAGAAGGTGACCCACACCTGGACGAAGAAGAAGGGCTAATTGGTGTTGACCTCAGAAGAGATTGTGATTGAGGAATTATGATAGACAAAGAGTGATTGGGTGATGAGAAGATAGGCCATGGATCAATGTAAGACCTAGGATTTTCCTCACTTATTGAAGAATGGGAAGATGTAAGATTAAGAAGAGGATTAATTTACATGATTTGAGGTTCTTCCTCTATTTCTTGATAAAAGAAATCAACCTTTTTCTCAGAATATGTGGGCATATCGAAGTCTAAAGAGAATCCTTTTTTGTAATCTTCTAAAGGAATATCTTCGTGTGCCCCTATAAATGCCCTAATTGTTTCTTCATTCTAAAAGAGGTTAATTGGTATTGAGTTGTTGATCGACTACTAGGGGTTGATTGGAAGAAATAGGTTCACTTGGTGTGGAAGAATTAGAATATGTTTAATTATTATTAATAGAAGCAGATGATGGGGGGGACATGAAGAAGATGTGTAGCTAGATGTCTCAGGAGTAGAAGAAGGTGGTGTGGACCTACCTATACGATGGTATATCATCTGTAAACTAGTAGGATTAATTCTAAAGTCTATAGATTGTGACGCATGGGTCGATTTAGATGTTTGACTTGAAGGAATTTGAGTCACATGAATCTTCAAAGAAGGAAGACTTATTGGGGGTGATTGATGAAGAAGGTCCTGTGAAGAATGGGAGGACCGTGATTTAAGAATCGCATCAGATGAATAATAACAAGGGTCCTACAAAGAAAGAGAGGACCACAATTCAAGAATTGTATTAGATGTTTGATTGGAGGGATTTGGAGTCACACATATCTTCAAAGGAAGAAGACGTCGTTGAGGTGACTGATAAAAGGGGTCCTGCAAAGAAAGGGAGGACCGCGACGTAGGAGTCATATTAAATGTATGATGAAGAGGTTCCTGCAAAGATAGGGAGGACCATGACATAGGAGTTGCATTAGATGACATAGGAGTCAAATTGGATGAATCCGAATAGTAGTTTGGATCTGAATTGAAGTTTAGATCTGAATCATCAGAAGAAATGTTTGGATTGGAATCAGAAGAAATGTTTAGATTGGAATCCTCAGAAGAAGAGGAAATGTTTGGATTAGAATTAGAAGAAGAGTGGGGGGAACTCGAATAATAATTTGGATCAGAAGCATCGAAATTATACCACTGACTATGAGATGAAGGTAGGGAACGAGTTACCCATATGGGTTCTCTAGCATGAAGAACCAAATGAGGTTTAGTTGTAATGGGAATCTTTTGATTTGAATTGCTAAACCTAGGTTCCGTATTTTTGTAAGTATGGGGAACCATGCGATAGTCAATCATTTTTGGCATTGTTTTAAGCACAAATGTCTAGATCTAGATAGTGTGATGGAACTCCTTCAAAGGGAAGGAAGTGACACATCGATTTTGGTAGCATAACGACAACCAACTAGACATTTCGTAAGTATTGATATGCGTGCGTGATTTTCTGAAGAAGGTCTAAGGAAAATAGACATCGTGATGACACAATATCGATGAGATAAAAAGGGATTGTCCTAGAAAATAAGTTTTCTAAATGAATAATCACAAGGAACAATCATGGAAGTGTGAAACACAAAGCCAATCAACAAGGAAATAAACCCTATGCAAATGCATGTGCAAAGTGATATTTTGATGCAAAGTAATCAACACAATGTCAATATTTACATCAAGCTCGAAATGAATAAGGCGTAAATATTAACAAAGGGTAGATGTGACTCCAAATCAAAGGATACCATGACAAGTTTAACAACCAACAAGACCTAAATGTTAAAGGGTAAGGTTTACAAATGTAAGCTACATAACCACACCAATTGGACACGTCTATCAAGCTTCATGGAGAAGTGAGATATTAGTGTCAAAGTGGTATCAAAATGATGCAAACAAAGTAAGAGACACCTTTCAAGATTTGGGACAATGTTTGAAATCAAACAAAGTCAAAGTATACTAAGGATGTGTTAAAACGTGGGCACGTAATGCCACAAATAGGGACACTTAGATCATGTTTACGAGAAACTTGACATAAGTATCTTAATTATGTCAAGACAATGCAAATAAGGTAACATGTCAAAGGGAGATAAAATGATGAATCAATCCTAACTATGATGACGATCCTGACATGGGTATCAAGATCACAAAGGCTACCAATGATATAAATATGCCTCTTCACACTTTAGATATTTAACTTACCCAGGCGTAAACAGGGATGGGCGTAAACGGATAAAAAAGTGGCAAAAGCAATTGATTGGTAACACAAAGGTAGTCACCCTTATTTTGATCAACAAAGTGTCAAAAGAATGTGATGGAAGTAGATCAAAATGGGGATGAAAAATGTTTGCTTCACTTTGGCAGAGTTTCACCTAACCTTAAGGCAAGTGAAAAACTAAGCGAAAGTAATGCGTCACACATTTCATGATGAAAAGATGGTTCACAACTCAACACTATTTTAGAATGGTCAAAGTGGGCTCCTGGCCAAAGTATATTTTCCTAGGTGGTTCTCTCATCCTAGGTGTTACAAAGTTGTCCATGAGCAGGGTGATTTACCCAAATAGTCCCGAATATCTTGGGAGTATCTCGACTTTTCCCCCTTCAAGCACAGTGGGCAGTAAATGCATCCATCGTGTACTTAAAAGGGTCGCGTAGGGACAAATTGTAACACTATCTCACAAAGGAATTACTAGTTAAATAGGTAGTGTGAAGCACTTCCTGTTTCATCCACAAGGTTCCCTCTTGTACGTGGACTACTTTGGGGTTACTAGAACCACCCCCATTGTTGTAGCTTAAGGTGTTATGCCAAAGGGGTTATGTTCCAGTTGAGCGGAGAGGGACGTACCCTTTTCTAAAACCTGCAATACAGGTGTTTTGAATATGTTGTTCATTTTATCTTGCTTTAATTAGGTGTGGTTTGCTCGAACACCATTTGGCAACCTGTATAACAACTGTATTAGTAGTTTTTGAATTTTGTTTTGATTCCTCCGTTCTTTTACAAGCGATGGCGTTTTGGTCCTGTATGACAGATTTTTAGTAGTTTTCCATCAAAAGAGATAAGGACACCATTTTTGATTCTCCAGATCACCCAAGGACGCAAGAGAAGAGCATACATGTGATATCTTCAAAATCTGAACAAGATACCAAATGGAAAAACACTTTAATTCAACTACACCAAGTTAACCAATTCCAACTCAAAATATTCCTAAAAACCTCAAAGCATCAAAAAGGACCTAAGAATCATTTTATGATTCCCAAGATCACCCCAAGGGACGTGAGGGAAGAGCATACATGATCTTATTCCTATAAATAAACATGTAAAATTTTATCTAATCAAGTAAAAACATGTAAAAACATCCTGTAAAGACTGATATGTGATTAGATAAAACCTAGAAAACCAAGCAAGAATGTTAGAACCAATTTTTTGCAACACATTTAATTTCAAAAATATAAATACAAAAGGTATTTAACTTTTGGAAGTTCCCTCACACCCCTATTATCTTTCCAATGCATCTACGCACTCCAAAAACGGGTTAGGGAAGTATATGCCACTCTGCGTTATTTTGTATTTACCTTCAGTGCACCTCAAAACCTGCCACCTGAGAGGCATGGGTACCACGAAAACAAGACATGTGCACACTCTGTGTAATTTTTTTCTTACATGTACCTGGTGCCACCAGAAAGGTGTGTGTGCCATGAAATTTGGGAATGTATGTGCCAAAGTTCGTGGACAAAAAAGACAGAACACTTGCACCATGCTCAGACTGAAACGTCTTGCAGCCACCTGTCTGAAAATCATGTGTGCTACCGGGAAAGCATGTGTGCGCCACCACTTTTCATGGCAAACACATCTCAGATTCTGGTGCATGATAATCACACAAAGTGGTGCACACCAGAAATGTGTCTACACCACTAAAATGGCGCATGTGTGTGCTCTGGGTTAGGGTATGTGCACACGCATCCGAAAGGTTTCAGAATGTACAGTGAAGGTATAGTACTAAAATGACGGTCTATGCCCGGGTTAGTGTATCTATGTGCATTGGTTAGGGTGTGTGCACCGGGGTTAGTGCATATGCGCCAGGATCGATAAACAGAGAACTAGGTTGTGACAGTGCACCTGTGCCACCCGAGAGGCATGCCTGCACCACCAAAAACTATGCCTACGCCCCTGACTGCGCTCCCTAAAAATGTGCCTGCGCTACACCTGCAACCAAAATATGAAAAAAAACACAAGAAAACTCACAATATCTCAAATTTTGACAAGTTAGTTTAAAAATGGCAACAGCCCGTTAAAATGATGGCTATGAACAAGAACTTACACATATAAAATTAGCAAAAATTCCAAGAAAATGGACATTAATTACTAAATGTGCATATCAAAAATTAGCCAAAACAATGAAACTTAAACTAAAATGCCATGGGACTACGGGTCCCATCGGGCGTGCCAAATATGTGTATGTGTTGTTTTTGAACTAATGCTAAATGTGAGTAAAAGGCTAACACCTAAATAGTCTTAATTAGCAAGAATTAAACATAACATACTTAAGCACCATCATGATAAGAATTAAACAAGGGTTAGATGCTAAACATTCATTAATACAAAACTTTGAACTTAACAATGTTTAAACATCTAAAATCCTCTATTCTCTAACAACATATAAATGAAGGAACCTAGGTAGGCTCCATGGCTATCAAAAATGGTTGTCCTTAATGTTCCAAGAACCTAGGAATGAGGGCTAGTCAAAGTTGGGCTACAAGACCCTTTTGACACCTCCCATATGACCTAAGCACTTAGGAAAGAGGCTTAACTCTTTAAGATGATGAATCCTCAAGAAAACAAAAGGCAAGCTCTTATTCTATGTTGCTATATGTTTTGCATTTTCTTTCTCAAGAAGTTTAGGTGTAGGTATAAAGGTAGAAGGTGGGCTCCTTATATAGCCTAATGGATAAAGGAAACACTTCATCCTTTTGCATGTGGGATAAATGTAAAACATGATTAGGAATGGGTAAGGTTGCTTTATTAAAGGTAACCTTACTTTAGAAGGGTTTAATTTATGCTTAGCAAGTCATGGGAGTTGGGGGGTGTTTTAATTAATCAAAGGTGATTAACTAATAGGTAGATGTAAGCTTATAGAAGCTAATTAGAGGAATATTATTACAATTTAGGCTATTAGAAGGGGATTAAATCAATTAAATATTGATTTATTGGTTAAATGAAGGGAAAGATAATTAATTAATAATAATTAATTAGTCTAGATATAAGGGGTGATAATTAACGGAAGGTCGTTAATTACGTTGTTTGTTAGATATGTGACTTAATTAATTATCTTAGTGTAATTGATTAATGATGATATGAGAGTAAAATGACTGTTTATTGACCATATGTCGTCCATTTTGCAAGAAGGGGGATACTTAGCGCAATTTAAGTATTTAAATTGCTCAGGCGTAATTATGGGTGTCTACAGTATGAAACTATGAATGTGTCACATAAGTTGTTAAAGAAAATTAAGGGTCTTAGTGTATTCATTATCCTCAAAAGTATGATATGGTCATAATGAGTGGTCTAGGCATGTCTATTGGGTTGAGAGTCATTTATTCCTATGTTATGAGTTTCTCAGGGTGATAATGGTTCTGAGAATGTGTTTTTGAAGATGCCCTTGTATCATCAAGTATAATAAATATAACCAATCATTATGAAGATTTAACTCTGTACAACATTTGTGAACGATTGACAAGAGAAAACCAAGGTGATTACAGATATACAAGTATCTTTCACAACTTTAAATCAAGGAAAGTAGTGCTCAGGATGGTCAAAGGTGTTATCATAGAAGTATGGGTCAAGATCAAGTTCTTAAAATGAATTTTTTATGAATTTTAGATGCTTCTCTACCTTGAATGGGTGTTAATAGTGCACTGTAAGCGGTATGAAAGGAATATTGGATATGGAGGGAAAATGACTGATTTTATTGGGGTGATAATTTCAAGTAGGATATCTACCATTGCGGTACACCCCATATTATTTTAAAAGCTTGTCCATAAAAAATTATTATCATGGTCTTCCACATTTAAGAGTGAAGTGGCTCAACCGATTCACCCACCCATATTGATTTGGGTGATACCTCTTAGGATTAGCTATTAGAAATAATTACATTTATACAGAATGATATCAAGATAGATATTAGATTGGAAATATAATTTTGCATGGTCATAGAATGGGACTGTATTCCACAACATTGAACAACTGTGAAAATAACTCTATAATATACTGTAAGACCAAGGAGTGAAGTAGAAGTGTTGGGTTAAAGTATTGTGAATTATTAATACAGAAAGTGCTCTATTACAATGTGTTTTTTTTCCTTCGATTTTCCCTACTTAAATATGGTGTTATCTATCTCTATCTCTATCTCTGTTATTTTCTTTTAGCTCTCTTTATTACATTCTATAATTCATACAACATAATCTATAATCTTCAGAATTTATTATGGATTTATAATCAGTGTATTACTCATTCCTTATAAATCCTGCCATGGTATTAGAGATGGTGATTGTGCATGTGCAAGATATATTTGTAAACTTTTGATTTGAAGAGGTGAAGAAGCTTTAATTCTAATCTTGCATCTGTAAAACCCTAAAAGTTATGCAGTCATCTTCTAGCTAACCAGGTTTAAAATTCTAATTTCTACCCAAATATTTTGTGAAAATATTATCTAGATGGCTTTTTAGATCATGTTTGAGCAATTTTCTTCTTAGATCTTTTTTATACATATATTTACATTTTTTTCTATTTAAATCCATCGTCTGTGAGCTTATTTTAAGTTTTGGCACCGTCTATAGCCATTAGGGCTATTTTTGTCTATGGATGTAAAAGGATATCCTTAGATCTAGTTAGTTCGGAGCGTGCAATTCCGCCCTGACATTAAAATATTTATTTTTTGCTATTCATTTCTTTACGAAGCTTGTGCCAATCCTTAAGTGCCAAGTGGCTTCGTTGTGTCAATTTTTATTAGCTTTTTTCATTTTCCATGAAGTTATATTTAATTCGAAGCTCAAGCCAATCATTTTGTTCCATATGGATTTGTATTGTCGGTCTTTTTGTTTATCTGATTGTCAGTCGTGAAACATGAGCCAATAAGGGATTTACATGTTTTTTCACATTGTCAAAATTGGGTTGGATTTCCTCTGTCATTTACGAAATCCAATCTAATAAGAAAGCTCCAAGTCACTTAATATTTCACATTGTCAGACTTTTGTAGCTTTTTTCTGTCTTTAAAAAATTCAAGCCAATAAGACTGCTCCATATTTCACACTTTCAGTCTTTTATTAGTGTCCTCTATCATATGCAAAGGTTGAGCCAACATATTTTATCCAAGTATCTTTACATTTTGCATTTTTTAGTTTTCTTTTTGTGGCAATGGCTTATCCAATAAGAATTAGTCACCATTTTTCTTTTGTCAGTCTTTGTCAAAATCGCAAAGAGAAATCCATTTAAAAGACTCCACGCGTGTTCAATTTTTCTTTAGTAATTTTGATAGCATTGTAAAGTATGAACCAATTATATTTGGAGATGTGTATTAATCTTCTGCCGCGTCAGTCTTCGCAAGTGTTGGGGTTTTAGTATTTTCTCTAGCTTAGCTAGTTAGACTGTGATACCTGTCTTTAGATTTCGAAACCAAACTTTATTTTAAATTTTATCTTACTCCAAGGAATTTAAGTCTGCCTAAAGCAATATATTTAAAGTTTGGGGGAAATCCTCCAAGTGTTTAGTCTTTTGTTAGTTTTTTGACAAATGGCATTATTTTGACTAAGTCTTTGCTTCCACATATTGTTCGTATTCTATCAAAGTGCAAAAAAGAGAACCAATTAATTAATGACATGTGTTTTTAAATTTTGTTGTCTGTTTTTCTATTAATCATCTTCTAACTTGGTTGTTGCACTACAAAATATGATCTAATAGAAAAGTGACATGTGTCTTTTGATTTTCATGGTGTCATTTTTTTAATCTTGTGCAGTGTTTTTCTTTTGCTTGTGTCGTGAATTTTAAATTTTCTTCATTCCACGAGTATTTAGTTTCTGTGTATTACAGATTGTGAATTTTCTTTCCACCACAGGTTTTATAATTCTCTTCATTCTGAGGGTTTTCAAAATTTGTGTTCTATGGGTTTTTTAAGTTTATTTATCTTGCAAATTCTACAATTTGAAAATCTTAGATCTTTTCTCTATGGCTTGTCTGTTTCAGTTTTAGCTAGTTGTTCATGCATATTTATGCTAAAATTATATGTAACTTTTTTTTCCTCAGTTTGGCTTCCTTGATTCATTTTTAAGCTATATTTGTCTCCATTTCCATCTTAGCATTAAAAATGGCTAGTTATGCTAGTTTTTTGATGGATAACTATCAGTTATTAAATGGAACTAATTACAGTATTTGGAGAGTAAGGTTAAAATCCTATTTCATGGCTAGAAAGTTATGGGATCTTATAATTGGTGTGGAAAAAAGACCCATCAGAAGACTTACAAAACCTAAAAAATCTTAGATCCTTCTCTCAAAGATCGCATGAAGCTCTGTCCATCCTATTGCAAAGAATAAGAGATGACTTTTTAATACATATAGGTTATATGGACTCGCCTGCTGACTCCTGGAAGCAATTAGAGACTATGTATGAAGGAAGTCATTTGTTTAAGATAATTAAGCTAGTTTTAGAACTGTTTATAACTCCCATGAAGGGGATGAGAAAATAGTTAATTATTTAGCTAAAATTAAGAACATTAAAGCTCAATTAGATGGCTATAATTGTGAAATGTTTCAAGACAAACTTATGTACTTCATTATTCAGGTAAATATTCATGAAAAGTTCAGGAATTATATCTCTATTATTAATTCTAAGTATCAAAATGACAATGATCTACTTGATTTAAATACTTTGTCTTCTCTATTAATCCATGAAGAGCGTATAATGGAGAATTTTGATTCAAAAGACTGTTTCTCAAGCTTTGTTCTCTCATAATCATAAGTATGCTCTTAATAAGAATAATACTTATCCTAATAAGTATGCTCTTAATAAGAATAATACTTATCCTAATTAGAATTCTAATAATATATCAAGATTTAAATCAAATCCTAAGTCTAATTCTGCTAAAAACATTCATAACTTTAAAGTCAAATTTAATGGAACATGTAACAAATGTGGAAATTTTGGGCATAAAGAGTTTGATTGTAGAGTAAAACCTAAAAAAATTGTTAAAAATACTAAAACTAGTAAATTTAATAATCAAGAGAAGATAAAAATTAGAAGCAAAATCATGCAAATAATGCTGAGTAGTCTATTGCCATGTATATTGCCCTTTCAGCTTTAAATGACAATGAATGGATTCTTGACAGTGGTGCCTCTAGGCACATGACTTGTACTCTTGGTATCCTCTCAAATATAATTAAATGTGAGGAGAATATCTATCTAGGAGAAAACTCTATCATTAGACCTGAAATTTGTGGCAATGTTAAATTGTCAAATGGTATAATTAGGAATGTCTTGTTTATTCCTCATCTCAAAAAGAATCTTTTTTCTTGTTCTTAGCTAACCAAAGAAAATTGTAAATTTGTTTTGCTGCAAGATAAGTGGTATGTGAAAGATAATTTCAGTAATGTTATTGCTTCTGGTATTCAAAAAAATGGTTTATATATTTTTAATGGATTTATGTCTGAATATTAGTTTTCTTCTTCATCTCGAAATGATATTCAACTTTGGGATGAAACGTTAGGTCATGTGAATTTTAGAAGTTTGTATGAAATCTGGTTGTTGGTCTTCCTAAGATGAAATTTGATCATGAGACATGTCAAAGTTACTTGTGTGGTAAGCAATATGTTGAACCATTTTACAAACATCATGATCCCAATTCTTCTCAGTTATTAGAATTGATTCATAGTGATGTAAGAGGACCTCTTGAATTTCATTCTCTCAGTGGTGTCTTATTTGTTTTTTATTCATTAATGACTTCTCTAGACTGACTTGGTCTTATTTCATTAAGAAGAAGTCTAATGTCTTGTCTAAGTTTCAAGAATTTAAATCTTTAGTAGAGAATGCTTATAATCTGAAAATTAATAGAATTAGATTTGATAATGGAGTTGAATATGTCAGCAAAAAATTTGATGAGTTCTATGTGTCATGTGGGATTCAAAGAGAAATGACAACTTCTGGATATGTTTACAAGTTGGGTGCAGGTGCCATCACTTGGAGTAGCAATAAGCAAACAACAGTGTCTATATATTCTACTGAGGCAGAGTATAGAAGTTTTATAGAAGATGCAATGGAAGATATGTGGCTGAAAAATGTTGTTGGATGAACTACACATGGGCGTCAAAGTGAGCAACACTAATCTTCTATGTGATATCCAAAGTTACTTTGCTCTTACTAAGAATCCAGTTCAACATCAAAGGAAAAATCATATAGAGGTTCAAGTACACTTTATTACAGAAAAAGTATTGAATGGTGATATTGATCTCAAGTTCTATTCAACTGAAGATCAAGTTGTAGATATATTCACAAATCTGTTGTGTTATGTTAATAATTGAAAATTTTGTGCCTTTTCGGGCCTATCAAATTTTCCGTTGAGGGGGATTGTGCATGCCAATTCCACATATTAACGAATTATTGTAAACTTCCAATACTTCCTCCATTTGATAATAGATAAATGTGTCACATTATGTGAAGTTACTTGTAAATCCCAATGAATCATTAGTTATGGGTATTCCTTAGTTTATAAAAGGCTCCATAATCTGATATATATTACATATAAAGCACCATTCTTAATAATTTTTCTATGGGAAGATCTGTATGATTTCCATTGTTTGCATGCTATCCTAAATCAATGTTGATAATTCATCCTTTTGTAGAAAAAGGTAAATTTGGCATGTCTTTTTTTGTTTTTCCCTCCCACTTAACATTAAGGGGGAGTGTTGGGGTGATAATTTCAAGTGGGATATCTACCACTGTGGTACACCCTATATTATTTTACAAGCTTGTCCATCAAAATTAATTATGATGGTATTCCAAATTTAAGAGTGAAGCGGCTCGACTGATTCACCCATGCATACTGATTTGGGTGATCCCTCTCGGTATTGAATATTAGCAATGATTACATTTGTACAGATTGATATCAAGAAAAATATTAGATTGGAAAGATAATTTTGCATTATCATAGAACAAGATTGTATTGCATAGAATTGAACAACTTTGAAAATAGCTTTGCAATATATTGTAAGACCAAGGAGTGAAGTGGAAGTGCTGGGTTAAATTCTTGTGAATTATTAATATAGACAGTTCTTTATTATTGTGAATTTTTTTCCTTCGGGTTTCCCCACTTAAATATTGTGTTTGATGTCTTTGTCTATGTCTCTATTATTTGATTTCAGCTCTCATTATTACATTTTGTAATCTACACAACATAATCTATAATATTCAACATTTATTATGGATTTATAATTAGTGTATTAATCATTCTTTATAAATCCTAATAGATTCCAATGCTAAAATTTTGTGCAAATATTCTAGACAAGGTAGTCTCTAGGATTAAAGATAATTGAGGTCATAAAATTGCTTAAATTCTTGGGAATCTATGATAGTGATCAGGTGACTATGTCAAGTGCTAAAAAGGCCTAATTGAGAAGATGTATTTTGAAAATTGGGGATGTTCCTCTTGGTGTGTGTCTTAAAGGCTTGTAAAATTGTTTATATGATCAAATGGGTATCCATATTAGGCTATATATCTTCATAAAGGTATGTGCATCAAAATTTTGATGTGATTCTCATTTTTTTAAGGACTGGTAGCTTATGTATGCAAATTTTTGATGAGAAGAAGGTATAGTAAGATTTTTGATGATTCTCAAAAGAGTGTGAAGTTTATTAATAGACTCCTGAAGATGAAAAAGGACGATATATGGTATTTTTAGATCTTATTTAATCTTGTAAGCTTCAATATAATGGTTGATCTAGCATAGGCCTGTGTGTTTCCAGTTGGTGTACCCCAAGTCTTCCAAATGGATGTGAAATGAGTGAAATGAACTTAAAATGGTGTTATGAATCTGAGATGGTTGATCCCCATGATCCATATCATTCAAACATGGAAGATATCAGTGAAATTTTGTATGAGTACTCCATAATTATGTTGATGGAGATGTAATAAAAAATATAGGTATGAACGAAAACTTTGTCTTATTATTGATCAAGTTAAAATATTATTACACAAGGGAATGTAATGGTGAAGTTGTTATGAGGTTATTGAGTTGAGAAAATTGTCTCAGATTATGGCTGATTTTACTGTCGATCGTATGGTTTTTCCACCTTATGGATCCAATTAAATAGCCCATTTTGCATGAAAAGGCCCCAAGTAAAAGATGACATGCACAATGGCTTCTACAAACATGAAGTCAAAATCTTTGCACACAAATTTCTTAGTTGCCCAAATGAAGAATTCGAACTTGTAACTATATTGAAAACAAAACTTTTTCTCCATCTAGATCTGATACCATATCAGACTATTCGTCAATATCTTTGGTAGAAAAATGAATGCATAAGAAGTTGTAAAATTCGAAATAACTAGCAAAAAAATGTAATATGATATTGAAATCACAATATGCTGTAAAGTCAGTAATCACAAGATCCTCCAATACACTCACTTTGAATAGCTCACAAATGATGATGTACATATGTGAGAGAGAATATGTAATTGCTTTAATGGTAGACAAAGAGCCTATAAATAGAAATGTAACTCCCACACTTGACATAGTCAAACAAATAGTAACTCCCACTTAAATAACAATAATGGCCAATTGTAACTCTTGTGACTAACTCCATGTGTAGGAATAACCTACAATTAATAAACATGAGGAAAAAATATCCTACGCTAACAAATCATACCTCTCAATTATCCTACATTCATTACTAGTTGTGCGTTTCCTAAAGAGGAAAGCTACAAAAGCAACCTAGTACTCCCCTTCCCAAAACACCATCATGCTTTCTCATGCTAGGCTATTGCAAAAAAACTTAAAGCAAAAGTGAGAAAAACCCTTGCTTGTTGAGGTAGTAAGAGTAGAATCAAACATGACTTTTGGGCCATTTTGAGGAGATCTCTTTTTTTTACCAATCTACCTCCTTGAATCTAATCCGCTTGTGACTTGCACTCGAACCACAAGGTCTCCAAAGTAAATCCACAAATCGAAGGGAGGTTTACGTTTATTATGTTGATGTTTATGCAATTTGTGTTTCTTATTTTCATTGCTTTATCTTGATGTATTTGCTTTAGAAGTAGATTAATATTTACTTGGTGTTAGATCCTATCTTAGTTTCTCTACTTTTATTTGTTTGCATGCATATGGCGCATCTGGTGGGATACCCCTTTGTCTCACATGCATTTTTTCTTCAAGTTATTTGATTTTATTTTAAAATTTCAGGTATTTGTTTATATTTTCTTGTGTTTCATAGTGCTAAGTGTTGTTTGTAGGCATTAGGTAGGTTAGGGGCTGTCAAAATTTAGTTTTGGGAAGATTTTTTTTTCATTTTTGGCATTCAATATCAGTTTCTATTTCGATTGTGTTTTAGTAGACTGACACTCATAAACAGTGACCTCACTTTGGATCTTGGTGGATTTTCTCTGTGTTCTTCAGACTTTGTGCAAACATCCTTTAATGACCTCACAACATTGTATAACGACTTGCATCTTTTGGCGGCTTCATCGGTTTGTATAACAGATTTGCATCCTCCAACGACCTTATCAGTTTGTACAACATATTTATAGCCTCTAACGACCTTATCAGTTTGTACAACATATTTACAGCCTCCAACGACCTCACCGGTGCATACAAAAGATTTTGCATGTCTAACGGTTTCATGGCACAATGTAGTAGACTCGACATTAACCAACGAACTTGCTCCATCTTATGAAAAACTTGTTGTGTCACAAAGGGGCAACTTCATTTCTGAATTTCTTTTTCTAGTTTTCTACCTTTTGGCATTTTTCAAGCTATACATAGTACTATTTAGCTCAATGTATTTGTTATTTTACCATCATTGGACTTATATTCACTTGATTATATGCACATTTTAGTCATCATGGGTGCTTATTAAGAATTAGTATCTTGTAAGTAGCTTTAAGTGTGTGTAGTGACGTTGCAACAATATGTAGCTGGGTGGAACGAAAAAAATCAATTCTTTAGGAGTTAAAAAAGAGCTCAAGTACTCTAAACAACGAATCTACAGTTCTGTTCAAGGAATTCACTTTCTATTTTGGCGGGCTTGCTACATCTTGCAATGACCTCACATTGGCAGACTCACCACACTGTGTGATGCCCTTGCTTTTATTTTAGTGGCCTCAAAGTACATAGTAGCAACCTCATTGGCAACAGATTCTCTTTATCAAAAAATGGGTTTGCTCTATGTATCGACGACATTGTGATAAAGAACTTGAGTTTTTTCTTGTCTCATTTTTAGTCACTTCATTGCTTGTTTTGCATTGTTTTCTGTTCTTAAAACTACTAATATCAATGTGTAGGTTTTCATATTCACTTGTTAGATATTATTATTACCAAACAAACAAACAATTAAACAAATACAAACCAAATGTGCATACTTGTACTTTGCTTCATCTTGCATTGGAATTTGATTGTTTTAATTGGGAAATCACACTTTCATTTCAAAATGTTTGCATATCCTATTAAATTAATCATTTCCTTAATCACTTAGGCTGTTTGAAAAATGTTATATATTGGATTAAATTTTCTCTTAACCACTTTACTTGAGTGTTTGTTTCTCTTTCGCATCTTTGGTTATTTGTTTGTACTTCATCTCAAATTTTTATGTTCTTTCCTTGTACAATAAAGTGATTTTGGAAATAATAAATAGTTAGACATTTTTTCTTTTAGTAGGGTTCAGTGTTTAGGACTTCATTACCTATTCATTAGGAGTTCACTTTTACATGGCTCCTATCAAGTGAAGGGTGCATTTGCCTCCAATATGCAGGCATTAGACTGGACCCCACAAGAAACGACTATTGTTTTTGGTGAAGCTCCATAGAATTGACTAGAGTGAAAGGGAGGGAAGATTTGACTCCTTAAACCACACGCAAGAAAAGCCATCAGAAAGCAAAAATACACTCCTTCACAAGCAATTGGTCAGAAACGCCCAATAACACTATTTTTCAAATATTTTGTCCAATTTAATTAGTTATCAAGGATGATAAAATAAGGACTTAATTTAAAAAATAGCTATCCCCTTAATTAATTTAAAATGACCTGTCTTTAAAAATAAAATTTTCCTTCCTTTAATAAATTTGAAAGCCTTAACTTTAATTAAAAAACTAAGCCAAGTTATTAAATAGGATATGTTAAAATAAGCTTGTTATAAAAATATAACCTAAGTTTAATAAATTAATCAAAGCCTATTTGAAAGAAATTGAGGGAAAGAAAAAAGGAGGGAAACAAGGTCAAATCAATGCATTTTGGTCATCTTAACTATTGTTACCTTGAACAATTAAGCCAAAACATGATGGTCAACGAGTTACCTTGCGTCAATTTTTCTAAGGGTCTTTATAAGGGTTGTGCCCTCGGGAAGCACCCTGAAAAGTTTTGGAAAAGAAAAATATTATAGAGCTTATCATCACTTGGATTGTGTTCATAGTGACATTCATGGCCCTTTCCCATTTCCTTCATTTACTAGAGCTCTTATATACTTACCTTCATTGATGAATTTTTTCATTACACTTGGGTGTATTTTCTCAAACAACAATATGAAGTTTTCAAGCACTTTCAAGACTTCAAGGCTATTTCTGAGAAACAAGATGAAAGGTCTATCAAGGTTCTCCAAACCAACAATGGAGGTGAGTATGTGAGAAATAGGTTAGAATATTTCTGTACCTCCGAAGGGATTTCCTTACAACGTACAATTAATTACAACCCTTCACAAAATGGAGTTCAGAAAGAAAGAACCAATTGAATAAGGAGATGGCTAGTTGTTGAAAGAGTTGACGGATTGTATCAGAAATGGTGCACCACAATGAAGTTGCACTCGAGTTGAATCGAAATAGCTCCAACGTAATAACAAGGAAGAAGTGATCAATAACTGAATAAAATTGCATAACAGAACAAAGCTTGTTCATAAGAAAAAGACAGTGGAGTGTCTTGACATGCTCATAAATGAATAGTAAACGGGTACATATAGGGTGCTGAGTAATCCTAGTGCATGACACACATGAAACCCTAAACTTAACCCTAAACCTAACCCATGTGAGATGTTCTCCACCCTCCAATATGGAAGGAGGACACATAGGATAACTCACACTAACACCCCCCTTCATTGAAGCTAGGGTAGTAGCTATAATGAGTCAGACGGGAAGAGAAGACACTCCTAAACAACTAAGAAAGATGTGTCAATGGGGCCCAACAACTAAAGGCCTAATAAGGTGCCTATATACAAACACAATCTTCCTAGAAGAAGAAGAAGAAAAGGACTACATCACCCGAAGAAGATGAATAGTTGTAGAAGACCTCACCCCAAGAAGAGACCATCAGTGAAGAAACTTTATCTCAGTGAAGGGCTTGGTGAATAAATCTGCAATCTGATCAGCTGTCTGAATATATTGAATGTCGATGATACCATCATGAATAAGCTCCCATATGAAGTGCATATGGATCTCAATGTGTTTCGTTCGTTGATGCTAAACTAGATTTATGCAAATGGAGATAGTGCTCGTGTTATCACAATAGATAATGGTAGGCCGCCGAAAGTGGATCTCAAACTATGTCAGAATACCCTATAGCCAAATAACTTATGTGGCAGCGTTAACTGCTCCTCTGTATTCTACCTATGTAGATGATATCGCAATTGCATTCTGCTTCTTGCTAGACCAATTAATGGGACCCGAACCAAGAGAGAAATTGTAGCCAGGAGTAGATTTCCAATGATCTAAGTCATCGGCCCAATCAGAATCTGTGAACCCAATCAAGTCAATATCTATCCCTCCATGATAGTGAATGTCATTAGTATAGGTGCCAAAAACATAATGAAGGATACATTTAGCTGCTTTCCAATGCATCTCATGTGGCTCCTGCATGAATCTGGACATGATCCCAATAGCATACAATAAATCCGGTCGAGTGTGAGTCAAATAAATCAAGCTTCCCACCAACTGTCGATAAAGAGTACCATCAACCAAGGGAGTAGAGCAATCTGAAACCAACTTAACCTCGAAAAGAAAAGGAATAGGAGAAGACTTGCAATCGGACATCTTAAAATGAGCTAGCAAGTCAAGAGCATACTTAGGTTACAAAATCAAGATTCCTGAGTCAGATTGTGAAATCTGGATCCCAAGGAAGTAATGAAGCAAACCTAAGTCAGTCATGGAAAACTTGTTGGCTAAGGCGATCTTCACAAAATCAATAATAGAGGAAGAGCTGCCTATGATCAACAAGTCATCAACATATAGAACAAGAATGAGTATGGAGTCATCTTGCCATAGAATATAAACATTTGGATCAGAGTGACACCTGGTAAACCCTGATGTAAGTAAAAAGGAGTCCATCTTGGCATACCAAGCCCGAGGGGCTTGTTTAAGGCCATAAAGAGACTTCTTTAACTTATAAACGAGGGAGGGATCTTGGACATAAACCGCAGGTTGTTCCATATAGATCTCTTTTTCTAGGTCACCATGAAGGAAGACACTCTTAATGTCCATTTGATGGACTTTCCATCTATTTGCTGCGGAAATGGCTAAAGTCAGTCGAATAGAAGTCATTTTCACAACCAGAGAAAAGGTTTAAGTATAATCAACCCCACCTATCTGGGAGAAACCCTTAGCTACTAAGTCAAACTTTAAAATTTTTGACGTCTCCATCTAGCTCCATACTTTTTTTGGATACACCCACTTACATCGAATGATTTTTCTTCCTTTCGGAAGAATTGTGAGATCCCAAGTATCGTTCTTTATGGGAGAGGAATACTCCTCATCCATGGTAGAATCCCACTCAGGAATACCGGAAGCCTCATGGAAAAATACTATGGATCAGAAGCAGAGGGGAAGAAAGAATGGGGTCCAATGAAATCTGAGCTAGTACGTCTCATATCCGAAGTATCTCCAACTAAATCTCCAGCACTTTGCAAAGTTTTCCTGGCCCAAAGGGGACCAGGAGGATTAGGCTCAGAGTTGGAAGATTCTTCACTTGAGTGAGAAGGGACATAGTCCTCATCATCACTACTGTCAGAATCAAAAGACTCAGAAGGTCTGATGGATCGAGAGGATCAGGAAGAGGTGGCACTGCTTAATGACATCATCATCTGATGAGTCAGAATTGGAATTAAGGAGTTGAAGAACCTCAATAGGTGGAGAAGTAGAAGTTTAAGAAGACTCATTGAACTTAACACTTATCTCAATATACAACTCATGAGAAGTAGGATTCATCAATCGATATCCCTTCGCACCATCAGAATACACTACAAAGATACAAGGTTTGGATTGTGGTTCCAAAGCCTTACGTTTCTTCTTTGGAATCCGAGCCATAACCTTGGATCCGAAGACTTGAAAGTGCTCAACAGCAGGCTTGCATCCGAACCAGGCTTGAAAGGGTGTCATCCCTCTTACTTCCTTGTGTGGAACACAATTCTAAATGTAATTTGCATAATTTACTGCTTCGGCCCAATACTGCGGAGGAAGAGACTTCGAGTGAATTATACAAGCGGCCATCTCCTTTAGAGTACGGTTCTTCCTTTCTGTGACTCTATTCTGTGAAGGGCTATAAGAAATTGTATGCTATAAAGAGATCCCTTTAGAAGTACAAAAATCCATGAACCTATTGTTTACATATTCACCTCCATTGTCAGTTCAAAGAACCTTGATAGACCGTTTCACCTGTTTCTCAGCAAGAGCCTTAAAGTCCTGAAAATGTTCAAAGACTTCATACTTAAGCTTAAGAAAATATAGCCAAGTATATCACGAATAGTCATCAATGAAAGTTAGTACATAAAGAGCTCTAGTAAACTAAGGAGAAGGAAATGGACCAGAAACATCGTTGTGAACAAGATCCAAATGATGAGTGGCTCTCCAGGATTTTCCTTTGTCAAAGTTATTTTTAGGATGCTTTCCAAGGGTGCAACCCTCACAAAGACCCTTAGAACACTTGACGCGAGGTAGCCCGTTGACCATTTCATTTTGGCTCAATTGTTTAAGGTAGCGATAATTTAGATGTCCAAAACACTCATGCCATAGCTTACTAACCTCATTTGCATGAGTGAGCAAGGTATTGGGGCGAATCAAAAGAGAAGTGGGGAGAAGGTATACAACCATGAAAGATGATCTACCTTTCCCTCAGCCACTGTAGTGTTATTGTTAAGCTCACGAATAATCACTGAGTTAGGACCAAATTCCACTCGCATTCCTTCACCAAGGTGAGTAATTTGGTAAACTAATAGGAGATTGTAGAGAGATCAGGAACACTCAACACTTGGTTAAATGTTCCCCCATCCATCTCTACCAATCCACTACCGGAAACCGACACTGTCGTGTCATTACCCATCGTGATTTGGAACATTCCACAAGGTACGATGTTGGAAAACTCAACATGTGAAGAACCCATGTGGTGAGAGGCACCAGAATCTATAATCCATGTCGATGAAGGAGCTGACTCTAGCTACAAGGGCATTTCCTTTCTTCTTATCATTTTCAGTCACCTTTTGGAGCAGAAGACTTGGCCTTTCGGAGCACTTTGTTTTATGGATTCAGGAACACTTATTTTATTCTTCTCAAGTAAATGAGATAAGTGATCAATCTATTTCTGAAAATAGTGTTGCTCGTCATGTGACCAGTACTTCTTGTAATAGGAACACAAATACTTGCTTCCTTCTGTGCCTTAGGCTCAGAAGTCGAAGTATGAGTGATGGGCTTAACTGGGGGTTGGTTTGGTCTTGGTTTCTTTCTTAGGTTGGTCCTTAGTTTCTTTCTTCTTTTCATTTTTCTTTCCCTTATTCGCCAGAAGGGCATGTGACTTGGACTTTAGAGTCCCCATTTGAATGAGTTTGTCCTATTCTCGAATGAGTTGGGACGAAAAACTGTCAAAGGAGGGCATAGTCCAAGTACTACCCAAGGCGGCTTTTGTGGCGGTGAAAAGTTGAAACGAAAACAGAGTATTCAGGACCTAACTTAGAAAGAATTGACAAGATCAATTGAGAATATTTCTTATCCACTTTACATTCCTTTAGAAGCATTCTAGTGCGGACAAATTTTGAGAAGAAGGCTTGTAGGTTTTCAAAGTCACTAGGGTTTAACCCTAGTAGTTCGTTCTCCAACTCATGCGCTCTCATGTCATCTTGCTTCCCAAACATATCATCGAGCGTTTTCCACGCTTGATCGGGTGTTGAGGAAGTTTCGATGTGGAAGAGCAAGTTGGGAGAGAGACGGGACATACAGATAAGACCTAAGGCTTCATCACAACGGTTGAACCATTTAAATTTTTCGGGTTCATCAGTAGGTTCGGTCTCTAACCCCATGGTAATTCGGTATAACCCTTTACTTCGCAAAACCAATATAATTTTAGATTTCCATTCGAAGAAATTAAAAGGTGTGAGCACTGGTACTTTAGAGATATCCATAATGAAGAGATAGAACCAAGGAATGCAGAAGGAAGGAGAGAGAAAGGAAACAACACCCCCCCAGAACAAACTTACACCCCCCTGAGTTTGGCACTTTATAATTCAGTGCGTTGATTACAACCAGATGTGGACTGTGTTCCGAGAACCAGTTTGTCACTCACCTTGCAATTAGCGTAATAATGCGCAATGGTGGAGACAACAATCAAGGTTCGTAGGGCACAACAAATCGACACTGGCAAGCAAGTAAAGAAAGAGAGAAGAAAGAGGGGGAAGAAAGAGCTTTGTGAGAAAATAGCGTCTCACATCGCACGAAAGAATCCTTTTGTCGTAAGAATGTAGCGGACGCACTCACAAGTCCACAAAAAGGAATAAAACAAAGCTCAAGAAAAAATGAGTTGAATTAAGCAATACAAAGACACCCCCCAGAATACGGAAATTTATAAAATTAGTGTGTTTACAGAACTAATGATCCCATCATCTAGAGTGCGAGAAAACATGCAACTTTGACCAAATAAGTGCTCAAAACCGAGCAACGAGTCAAAAGTTATAGCAAAAACTAATTCCCACAATTGATGAGAAAAAAGTCAATAAGCCTGCAAACTGATTAAAAAAAGTGCCCTGAACGCATGCAAAAGGGTGTCGTATGTATGCCCATTGAAAATGGAATGGAATTTGAGATAGGGTTTGTTTGTATTGCGAGGGGGGATTAGCCACCTACCAATCCCGGACCTCACTCTTCGTCTTCGACACTCGACGGAAGGATAATAGAACAAGCCAAAAAACTTACAATATTACAATGCCACTTTAAAATGTAAAGATTTTAACACCTTTTAAACATTAAAAAAGAGTGAAGATTAAGTTAACCTACATAATGAATCCAAACCGGAGGATGAAGGGCTAAACTAGAGTTTGACCGAGCTGCGCAGTGATGAAGCCCATGTGGGAAGCTGTATGAGACAGGTCTCAAAAAGAGTTAGCTGGCCAGGAGATGTAACTGAAGGAGCTAAGCAAAGGAGGTCCTTGGGACTGCCAACGTGGATCATGAAAGAGGAGTGAAATCAGAGGAGCACAACTATGAAAACGTGTTGAGGTAACCCAGAACAGGATGCTGAGCAACTAAAAAGAACGATTGGTCCAATGCGTAGATTGTGAGACACCATGCTGTCAGCAAACGCCTGCAGGAGTCCAAAAAAATGCCCAAGTTTGCAGAGTAAGAAGACGTTACATGCACGTAGCAGGGGACGAAAAATGCAGTATCAGTCCACGAACCAAAATGTTGGAACAGTTGACAGCGTGTAGGTTCTGAATGTAACCACCGTGCTGGGAGTGAAATGCCCAGAACAGGCCAAAAAAAAACAGCTTGAGCAGTGTATCGGTAGTGAAAAACACCTGACACGCCGGGAAGAGCAAACGCCAAAAACGTGGTAGAGAAAAACACCAATGTACACGAGGAGCAGAAACGCCTGAAGGTTAGAGAAAAATGCCTGCTGAACAGATAAAAACACCTGAAGAGCAGCAGTCAGGAAGACGTCCAAAGGGCTAACGTTGAAATGAGCCCACGAGCACAGGGAAAACATCCAAAGGGCAAAAAAATGCCCACGAGCACAAGGAAAATGCCACGTAGCGTCAAGGAAAAATCCAACACGAGCACAAGTTTGAAAATGGTCGACACGATCTCCAAGAAAGATGGCCGAGTGAGCACAGCAACCAAAAAAAAACGCTCACATTTAGATCCCACACAACCAGGGACAAAACACGAGCCAATGCAAAGAGGATGAAGAGTACTTGCCAATAACCACGAACACGATCCAAGTGCAAGGTGAAACGATGTAGATCAACCAAAGCCACGGTTGTACTCAAAGTGGATCACCAAAGCAATGGAACACACCTTAAAAACGAGCTCTTCTTTTACCCTGCAGCTGAATCTGAACACAACCAACAAGAAACACACAAACAACCCAGAAACGATAGCCACAAAGATCTAGAAATATCCAAATACGAACTTAGCTGATAAGAAAACCAACCAAATACCTTAACTTGCAACTGCTGAAACCTCAATACGAGGTGAGCAATAATTCCAAAATGATAATCAAAAAAAAAAATTACACACGAGGAAATAAGAAGAAACCAGAAGTAATAAACAACTGAGAAACGAAGAGTGCACGTTTACCGAAACCAACTCTGATACCATGAAAGAGGGACTCGCGAGAACCGATGTCGAAAAGTGATGCACCACAACGAAGTTACACTCCGATGGTAACGTCAAGCCAAAAAAATATGAAAGATTCGAAACAATGGAAAGAAGATTGCAAGTAAGAAGAATGGGTCTACTCATACTCATAGATCGAAAAATAGGAAGTACAAATAGGGGTGCTGTGTAACCCCCATGCCTAAACATGGAAAGAAATCAATGACGCCACTGACGCATATGATGTTGACTGACGCATATGACGCCACTAGAAGAGGAGTTACAATTCCAAATAAGGAATGTAACTCCTATGACGCATTGACGCAAATGACAATGTCAGATTCTATGACAGAATCTGACACTTGTCATTTGACTTCCTAAGACCTATGACTCTCGCAAGGTGAGATGACTCACCTAGGTGATGTGGACGATGACTGGACAGTCACATACACCAACACTCCCACTGAATATGAGTCTTATCCTTCATTTCTTCTTCAAAGCTCTCTGGTTCACCATTATCAGTAAACAATAAATAAAATAAAGAAGGTGTAAATCTTTCTAGAAGTTTACTTACCCTTTGTGACCTTGTCATAGGAGTTTGGGGTACCAGAGGCTCAATCTGGACCTCTTGGAAATTCCTATCCAAATCTGACAGTGACCAACACCGGTCACCTCTAACCAACATCAATTTTGCTAACCGATGCCAGGTAGGATCATTTGTAACCGATAATGGTTTGTCTGACTGGTTTTGTTCAGCGGTTAACCGACACCGGTTACTGTGTAACCCTGTTGGTAATTATTTTAAATATGAGAGTTCATTTTCATTCAAAAATTTCTCAACCGGTTCATCCTTGGGTACCAAAATTTGATCCCTATACATTCTCTTTTTATTCCATTCAACATCACGAATCCTAATAATTTTAGAATTATCTAAATCCCAAAAATGGAAACCGAAATCACCAGATCCATAACCAATGAAAGTGCACCTCTTGGATTTTGCATCCAACTTCTTTCTATTTTCCCTATCAATATGCACAAAATCTTTTGAAAAAAAAATATAAGAAAAGAAATATCTACCTTTTCTGGTCCAAGCTTCCTCTGGTATTCCTCCATCTAGTGAACTTGAAGGCCCACAGTTAATCAAATAAACTACTGTATCAATTTCTTCTACCTAAAATTGCGAGGGAAATCTAAAATGTATCCTCATACTTCTAGCACATTCCATGATTGTCATGTTCATTTTTTTTGCAACACCATTCTCCTATGGTGTTCTTAGAACCATTATTTCTCTACGTATCCCATTCACTTAACCATAATCATTGAAATCCTTGCTATAGTATTCACCACCATTGTAGGATCTAAGGCACTTTAACTTAGAATTTAATTCATTCTCAACAAGGGCTTTCCATATTTTAAGTCTCTAAAACATCAGATTTATGTTTAATACAAAAAATCCATACATATCTTGTAGCATCATCAATGAAAGTAACATAATACTGGGATCCTCCATGAGAAGCTACCTGAGATGGTCCCCACACATCTAAGTGTACAAGATCTGATTTCTGATCCTTCTTAGTTGCCCCAACTTTGAGAAATATCACTCTCTTTTTCTTTCCAAATATACAATGCTCACATAAATCAAGATCTAAATATTTCAAATATGATAACTTACCCTTAGCCTTTAAGATCTGCATTCCTTTTTGACTCATATGACCCAATTGGTTATGCCACATGCATGCATCTGAATTTGAAGTAGATAATGTAGAAAATGAATCAGTAATACAGGTAGATACATATAGTGTTCCTACATTCTTACCTCTTGCCACACCAAAAGCACCCTTGGTGACTTTCCAAGAGTCTCTTGTAAAAGTAACCATGCAACCATATTCACCTAGTTTCCCTGTAGAAATAAGATTTCTCTAGAGGCTTGACACATGCCTCACATCTTTCAATACCCATGTATTTCCATTCTGTAATTTTAGATGAACTTCCCCTTTACCAGTAATACTGCAAGGTTCATCATCACCCAAAATTTCCCTGGACATAATTTCTGAAATAAACCTTATTAGGGGTTGTATGGAAAGAAGTTCCTGAATCTAAAACCCATGATTCAATTCTACTATCTAAAGAAAGAATAAGAGCATCTTACATTACCTCTGATGAAACAAGATTTTCTTCTTTACCTTTGTTTGGTTATTGGTTCTCTTTATCCTTTGACTAATAATATTTCTTTCCACATTTCCAATAATTAATTCCCTTACTTCTGGATTTAGATCTGATATCCCTTGACTTTTATTTCCCATTACTCTTACTCTTGAATCTCTCCTTCTACCTGCCCCTGCTTTCTACATTCAAAGCATTTCCAGATGATGATTCCTCTATACTCTTCCTACAAATTTCTTCATTCAAGATTATACTAACCACATCATCAAACTTCAAAATATTATTAGCAGATGTTGTATTACTAACATCCATTACCAAGTTATCCCAACTATTAGGAAAAGAACATAAGAATAAAAGTTCTTTTACTTCATCATCAAATGGTATAACAACCAATTTTAAATGATTTACAATAGATCTGAAATCATTCAAATGACTAGATGCAGATCCACCTTCATGCATCTTAGAACTAAATAGTTTCTTCATCAAATAAACTTTATTTGAAGCACTAGGTTTTTCATATAAATGAGCAAGAGATTTCATTAACTCTACCGTAGAAGCCGCTTCTGTAATATTAGAAGCCACAAATGCTGCCAATCTCAATCTTATAGATCCCAAAGATTTTCTATCAAGAATCTTCTATTCTTCATCATTCATCTTCGTAGGTCTAGAATTCTCATCCAACGGTAAATACAAATCTCTTTGATATAGATAATACTCAATCTGCATCTTCCATAATTGATGATTTCGGCCATCAAATTTCTCTACCTTGTATTTGTTTTCTTCTACCATTGTTGTAGCTCCCACTCAATTAGCAAATCCTCTGTGAGTAACTCTGTCAACACACAAAACCCTCAAACAAAGCTCTGATACCAATTTTTGGGGTTAGCACACCGGTTGTACAGACAATATATCAGATCTAAGCATACATGCAAATAAAAAGTAGATATTATACCAGAAGAAATATACAAAACAAGAGACATAAATCAATACCATATTTAACATGGTTCACCCAGTGTGGGCTACGTCCACCAAGAAACAAGCCAATCTATTATCCAAAGCTTTGAAAAGATATAAAATGAAGATTTGCAATCTTCCACACCTCTTAGATGTTCAGTAGTTTCTTTCCTCAAGCTTTTGCTTCATCAACAAGAATTCTCTCTCACCAACCTTTTTCAAGTTATTTCTAATTCTTGTTAATTCTCCTACTTCTAAACCCTAGATTTTGTGCTTATATAGTCGTTTATAGACTTAGGGCACTTAGCCACACAATTACAATCAATAGAGATACTTTAATGCTAAAAATAGATATAATTCTCGAGATTTAATTATAACATCCTCACACAGGTAACCGATGCTAGTTATCCCTAACCGCTGTCGGTTCCTCCCTTACTTGACCAATTCTAGCCATACCTGATCGATGCTAGTTCCCCCCTAACTGATGACGGTTATTGTATTTTCCAACAAGTTTCCATTGCATGCTAAACTGAAGTAATTGAGCTCCATAACTAAACAATTGTTTAGGTTTTGGGGTCTTCTTGATTGGTTATTGATTTTTTTATGATTTTTAGATGTGTCAAAACTATATATTTTAAACCTCACAACTCCCAAAGGTAGCGACAATTGATCGAATATATGGACTCATGCCTTATAACACATAATAAATCAAAACACATATGTAAGTTTTTATCAATTCAAATAATCAAGGGAATGGTCATCATGAGGTTTGTGAAGGATCTGAAACATCTTGAGGTGATAAATATCTCCAACACATTTGCATGCATTCATCTGTTACGATTTGTCATCACACTAAAAGCTCAAACTTGGTAATGGAGAAGGACTCATTATGTTAACTAGTTGTTATGCCAACACATGCCCAAATGATGGAGCCTGATGCAACCACATGAGCACTGGGCCCACCATATATTCACCAAATTAGGCCAAACGACATTAGGAGGAAATAACACCAGGACTTCTCGGGAGGTCACCCATCCCAATACTACTCCAGGTCAGGTATGCTTAACTTCCTGGTATCAGAGTTGCACAACTTGCCGTCACACCAAAAACTCAAACTTGTAATGGAGAGGGATCTTATCGTGTGAACCAGCTACTATGCCAACACACCCCCACATGATGGAGCCAGATGCAACCACGCGAGCCTTGATCTCACCATGTATTCACCAAATTAGGCCCAACGACATTAGAAGGCAATGACACTGGGACTTCCCAGGAGATCACCCATCCTAGTACTACTCTAGGTTGAGCGTGCTTGATTGCCTAGTATCAGAATTGCACAACTTTCCGTCACACCAGAAGCTCAAACTTGTAATGTAGAGGGATCTCATCATGTTAACCAACTACTACACCAACATCATCAACTCATAACAACCAATTTCAATCATTCTCATTAGTATCTTGTTTTTAGAAGTCTTTCTAACAAGCTCTTTAGGCTCAAATATGCAAAAATGGCACAATCAACCTAAAACTTACCCTTCAAAACCCCATATCCTACTCTCACATTTTTTACACAAACCCAATCAACTCTTAAAATGACTCATTTTCTTATAAAACCTCATTTGCTCAAACTTCCACTCTATTCCTCTCACTAGCTTTAAGTGTCCTAATTCCAAATCAAGCACAAATTTGGACTTTTTCGCTTCCATTTCCTCCTTCAAACTCTTTATATTGTTTCACCATGCTCAGACTAACATGAAATCATTCAAAAAAAGTGATAATTAATCAAAGAAATCATTAATCATCTCAAGTTTAATCAATCATGCCCCTATTTTAGCTCTCAAGAGCCATTCCCATGTAAGATCCATGATTATGCACATCTAGTCATATCTACAACTAAACAAACACATCCTCAGATACCCTTTGAGATCAGTGAAATGTATGAAAAATTTCAAATTTCAACCCTTCAAACTTATCTTGTTACCACCTTTTCTAATTTTTAGCCTATTAACTCTCTTATATCCCTGGACTTGTGTATTTTTAGTGCACCTTTCAATCTAAGGGGTTTCAAACCATTTTGATGAGTTTTCTAGATACCCATTTATGCCTTATCCCTCTATGCAAAATTTTAATCTGTGCTTATTTGCAAAACATACGTCAAAACCCTCAATCTCAGTCTCCCTTTAGATCATCAAATTGTGACTGTAATTGTTCATATTAACTGTCAATGATATCTCTGATTTTAACCAAAGAAAACTTAAAATTCCATCATATTCCTTTTAAGGACCTTGTCTTTGTCGTTTCTGGAAAATTTGGGGTTTGAATTCCTTGATTTGAGTTTTAGAAACCTAAGCCCTTTTTGTACCCTGTCTTAAGTGACGGTGGAAATCATCTCAGGCTCACAAACAATGCATATTTTCTGAGGGTGTTTCTAAAAAATTAATCAATGCTTGGTAATGAAATAAAATATTTCAAGTCAGGGAGGTGGAATTTGCAGTGTTTTAGTACATTATAGAGGTCAATAACATGAAATTCATTCTCATACATTCCTCCAAGTTTCATCCAGGGTTCAATCCTTCTATCAAGAGGATTAAACCTATCTCCAGGAGGAGAAATTAAGAAATAGGGTGTTTAAACATCATAAGCATGCTTCCACTCAAGTGACATCTTGGGCAGGGAGGTGAATTATGAGATGAATAAGAGATCATCATGTTCAAAGATAAAAAGTGAGGCTCAAGGAGTGAATTAATGATCATCATATATTAACTCTACCATTGCGTCCAAATCTCTTCGAGAAACCCATAAAAATGAGCTAGTCATGCTACTGAGGCATCCGTGACCATCATGTTTGAAGGATCAAGAAGTCACATATTCTCATGAGAGGGATATGAGAAACAAGTGTATGAGCATCTTAAATTTTATTCCATTCAAGGAGGATTTTTAATACTAGAAGGGTAAGAGGATGATATTCATGTGGTTATGTTGTCATGTGAATTGATTGACCCAAAAATGCAAAACTTAAACCATGAAAACCAAGCCACAATGTGAAATATTACTCCCAAATATTCTTGAATCCCTCTCTAGGCTAACATGCCTCCTATGTTATGATCAAATAATCCTTGAATGCATTCATAATGCATTGGGTGAACATGTATAAGTTTGTAAAAATGTTTAACAAGGTCCATTATTCCATTCATTGAAGTGTAGAAAATATTAATTTTCCATCAAGCCTAGAAAGGCCAATTTTGTCCATTTCAGAGCTTGTGTGCATCCTTTAGGTGGGTTATGAAAAGGTCTTAAGTATCCAAAGGTGGTATTTTAAAGACTTAAAGTTGTTGGAAGAATTTTAGGAAGATTTAGGAAAGTTTTGATCATTCAGGGATAGTTTTTTCAACAACAGGTTTTCAGTTGCAATGAATGAGTAGTCAAATTGTTAACCTTTACTTCTCTGAATAATTCTAGGAGCTCCATAAGGAGTTAGGAGGAAAATTAGTAGGAACCACAAATCTTGAATAATCCTTTACATTTTTGGAGCACACATTTTGATCCAAGGCCATCAAAGATGATGCTAGTAATCATCTCATACTCTCAAGAAATACATACCTCCCAAGACTGTTTTAAAAACTTGAATAGTGCTTGGCAATGAGCTTAATAGATTGTAGAGGCCAAGAACATGTGATTCACCTTCAAGTTCTAATTCCAGGTGGATAAAATTGATCAAAAGGGTGTTCTCCAAAATGGTATTAGAGTCTTCTCCACAATGGTGCGACTCAAGAAGAATTCTAAGTTTTATAATCCAATTCTAGATAGATTTATCTTCTAAGAATCCTTATCAGCCGAGATATCAATATTTTCTTTTTGAAACCCTGAAATAGGGTTTTAGATAACCTGATAGGGAGAAAATATATATCCTCTAACTAGCTTGGCTTTAGTTCAACTTTCACAATGACTTAGAGGAAATTCCTAACAAGGTTTTAAAGTTGTTTTAGTGTGCAAGGATGACTACCCAAGGTGATAAATTAATTCGGTAAGATTAACTGAAAGATAACTTCCTTCGGAGACCTAAAAATAAAATTTTTGGTCATTTTTCATATTGTAAACACACTTCAAGAATGTTAAGGGAAATTATAAAACATCTGAGGGTGATTTTGAAGAGAACTGAAGGTGTCTAAAACAATTAAGGAAAAAATAAGAAAGAAAATATGATTTAGGATCCATCTTTTCAACATCGGGTACTCATGGTGTAGGGAATGAGAGTTTCAATGATGAACACTGTCTTATATGGAAGATTCTGGGAGTTCTTGAATGAGTTTAGAGGGAAATAATATGCATAAAAATGTGTAATAGACAGTCACTTAGACAACATGTGTAATTAAAAGAATCATGAGGTCTGTGAAGGATCTAAAAAATCAAGAACTTTATTAAAATTCAAGTCATTAAGGGAATGATCATCATGAGCATGATGATAAATGATCACCATGAGTGGTGATGGTAGTCACCTCAAGCTCAAAAATGATGTATATATCTTTAGATGGTTTCTAAACACTTAACCAATAATTGGTGATGTGCTCACATCTTGTAATTTAGGGAGTGGCTTTCACAGTGCTTCAATGCAATTGCAGTTCAAGAAGATGAAGCTCACCATCAAACCTTATTTCAAGTCTCATTTAGAGATAAATCCTTCCATATAGAGGAGGAAACCTATTTCCATGAGGAGAAATGAAGTGAATATGTGTCCAGATACTATAATCATGTTTCCACTCATGTAACATCTTGGTCAGGGAAGTGAATTGTGAAGTTAAAGAGGGTGTCATCATGATCAAAGGTGAAATGGGAAGCTCATGGAGTGAGTTGAGGATCATCATATCTTTAATTTACCATCATGTTAAAAACTCTTAAAGGAACAAGCCAAGATGATCTATTCAAGCTACCGAGGCATTTAGGACCATGTATGTTCATAGCGAGCACCATGTATGTAAGAATGAGAAATTGTTTGAGTTTCACTTGATGTCACTCACTTGGTAGTGTGATTAAACACTCATTTGAACCTTGTAGTGTGATCACACTTCAAAGGAGGAAGGAAATTATAACCACATCATTTTAGTTTACTAGGAGGTCACATGAAAAGAATCTCATTCAGTGAAAAATCCTTCCATCTACATGGTGAATACCTATTTAAGTAAGTGATAGATAATGAATAAATGGTTTGAGAATCATGTAGTTGATTTGTGATCACTAGGGTTAATTGTGGAGGTCTTGAAAAATAAGAGAGTGATCCTCACTCTTTCCTTGTAATTAGAAGAGAGCATCTTATTGCCATCACAATGTAGGTCTCATAATAGTGTTTCTAAATACTTAAGTCATCACTTGAGGTTTTAGAAACATGTTTTCAACTCATGGTAACTCATGTTTTACCACTTTTTCATGTTAGGATTTCCTTCACTCAAAAACACAACACCAGGTGTTAGGAAGGTGTTTTCAACTCACAAAATTTGGCCTCATCCTCATGAGATCCTGACCCATGGTAAAAAATAGTTTATTTATGACAATACCCACTCCCATAGGTACTTATCAACGTTTACCAATATTCACCTATCACCATGTGGTGATAATATCTTTAGAGCTTGCAAATTTATGGTCATTTTTGTCTGGAACCGAAATGTCAGGAAATAAGGGATAAAATATGCTGAATAATCCCTCACAGAATCACAATAGTAGAAACTAAAATGCAGAAAATATTACAGATCTCAAATAAAAGTGTAGAATAAAATAACACAACACAAAGAGATAGTATTTAACATGGTTCACCAAATTTGGGCTACGTACATTGAGAATCACTTGCTCATATTTTTTTACAAGCCACCACTCTCTCAATACAATACCCAGATCTGTTTTGAGCTATGCTCAACAAACTCTACAGAATTCACACCTAAATTCAAAACACATATGCAATGTTACATTATAACAACCATATGCATAAAACCATACAAGTAGACAACTGCTTAAGTAGTTTTACAAAACCATGGGTATTAAAACCATGGGCCAAAACCATCCCATAAACCTATGGGTCGAAAATCCTGCCCATCTGAGAAAAACACATTTCCCGATATATCAGGGACGTTTTAACTATGGAGAAAACTATGGAAAGTGTACAATACTCTTAGTGTACAATCTTCAACACTTTCTCATATGAAAACATTCTCCACAACCTAACAAGCTCCCACTTGGGGACTAGTTTTCCTCTAAAAAAGCTTCTAAACCCTTCACTAGTTTCCATGAAGACAAACCAAAGCTTAACATAACTTCGGTTTTTCCCTTGTACCACCTTGGTCATCATGTCTGTAGGATTATTACTGGTATGGATCTTCTGTAGCTTCAACTTCTCTTCCTCCAAAGTTGTCCTTGTGAAATGGTACCTTAACAGTATATGCTTCTTCCTCGAGTGGAAAGCAAAGTTCTTAGCTAGGTGTATATTACTCTGACTATCAGTATGCAGCTTTCCTTCCTCCTGCTTATGCCCCAACTCCTCAAGAAATTGTTGTAACCAAATCATTTCTTTGCTTGCCTCTGTGGCAGCAACATACTCTGCCTCTATAGTTGACAAAGCCACTAGCTTACTGTTGTCCCACATATAGTGTAAACATAACCTGTTGTGCTCCTCCTGCTGTCTACATCTCTAGCCATATCTGAATCTACATAACCACACAAAGTGGTGTCTGATCCACTATAGCAAAAAACTGTCCCCATGGTCCCTCTCAAATATCGAAGGATCCACTTTACTACTTTCCATTGATCTCTACTTGGACCACTCATAATTCTACTCATCGCTCCCATTACATGGGCGATATCAGGCCTAGTGCACACCATGGCATACATCAAACTACCCACCATTGATGAGTAAGATACCTTGTATATATGGTTTCTCTTTTGATCTGTCTTGGGACACTGCTTCTTTGATAACTTGAAATGGCCTACCAAAGGAATCCTAACCGGTTTAACATCCTACATATTAAACCTCTCCAAGACTTTCTTAATGTACTCTTCTTGAGATAAAGTCAGCTTCCATTCCTTCCTATCCTGAGATATCCTCATACCAAGGATTTATCTGGCTTCCCCCAAATCCTTCATAGCAAAGGATTCACTTAGCTGCTTCTTGAGTACTTTTATTTCCTTCATGTTTTTACCTGCAACCAACATGTCATCTACATATAGACAAAGGGTAATATAACCATCCTCAAATTTCTTTGTATACACGTAATGGTCAAAATGACATCTAATATAGCTGTGATCCATCATGAAGCTATCGAATTTATTATACCATTGACGGAGATTATTTCAAGCCATATAAGCTATTCTTCAGTTTGCACACCATCTCCTCTTTACCTTTGACCTCATAGCCCTTTGGTTGCTACATATATAGTTCCTCCTCCAAATGACCATGGAGAAATGCAGTCTTTACATCAAGTTGTTGTAAGTGCAAGTATTCTACTACAACTATTCCTATAATAGTTCTAATAGAAGTCATTTTTACTATAGGATAAAAAATCTCATCAAAATATATATCTTTTTTCTGTGCAAACCCCTTGACCACCAACCGGGCCTTGTATCTTTTCTTTCCTCCTTCTTTTACTTTGAAAACCCACTTGTTCTATAATGCTTTGTTGCCTTCAGGTAGATTTACCAAATCCCATGTATGGTTCTCCTTGAGAGCCTGATGCTCCTCATCCATGGCTTGCTCCCACTTCTTCCTGACATCTACCTACATTACTTCATCAAAGCTCTGTGGCTTTCCACTATCAGTGAGTAATAAATAATAAAGAGAAGGAGAAAAACATTTAGGTTCTCTTCTTACCCTAGAAGACCTCCTTAATATAGGAGTTTGGGGTTCCTGTTGAGGAGGTTCATGAATTAATTCATGTGTCACTTTCCCATCCAGAATATTCTCTACCAATGCATATTCTTTCTTGTATTCTTCCTTGATTTCCTGCAACTGCTGCTTATACATGAGTTTCTCATTAAAGACCACATCCCTAGATCGAATGATTTTCTTGTCCTTAATACTCCAACATTTATATCCAAAGTCATCACCACCATAAGCAATGAAAGTACATTTTTCTAAATTATCCTCGAAATTGGTCATATCATCCTTGTCTATATGGAAAAACACCTCACATCCAAATACTCTAAGAAATGAATAATCAACTTTCTTACCATACCAAGCCTTCTCAGGTATGCCTCCATCAAAGGTACTTGAAGGTCCTCTATTTATCAAGTACACAAATTTGCTCACCACTTCTGCCCAAAAAGAAAGAGCAATCCTTCATGTAACCTCATGCTCCTAACACGTTCCATTATTGTTCTGTTCATCCTTTCTGACACCCCATTCTGTTGTGGAGTTCCTAGAACTGTCTTTTTCCAGCAGATTCCATTCTTAGAACAATAATAATCAAATTCATTACTGCAATACTCCCCTCCATTATCTGACCTGAGACATTTTAGCTTAAGACCTGTTTCATTCTCTACCAAGGATTTCCATTTAACAAAAGTGTCAAATAGATTAGATTTGTTTCTAATACAATAAACCCAAACTTTCCTTATCACATCATCAATAAAAGTAACATAATAACTTGAACCCCCAAGAGATGATACCTGAGTTGGCCCCCACACATTAGAATGTACCAGCTCTAACTTACTCTCTTTCTTTGTAGGTCCAACCTTGAGAAACCTTACTCACTTCTATTTCCCATATATGCAGTCCTCACAGAACTCCAATCCTATTTTTATATATCTAGGAAAATCCTTCTTTATGATCTCCATGCCCTTATGACTTATAAGACCGAGCCTATAGTGTCACAATGTTGTATCTACTTCTGAAGCCACACGATTACAAGTATTAGTACTATACGTGGTTAAATACAAGGTTCTAACTTTCTTACCTCTTGCCACCACAAGAGCACCCTTGGTAACCTTCCAAGAGTCCGTTATAAATATCACAATATAACCATCACTTCCCAACTTACCTGCCGATATCAGATTTTGTTTTAAAGTAGCCACATGTCTGACATCCTTCAATAGCCATGTATTCCCATTCTGCATCTTAACCCGAATAGATCCTTTTCCAACTATACTACAAGGCTAATCATCACCAAGAAAAACATGCCCAATATCCCCTTGAACATAATCAACAAAATAATGCCTATGTGGAGTAGCATGGAATGAAGTCCTCGAATCTAAAACCCAAGATTCAGTAATATTGTGCAAAGAAAGAATCAAAGCATCCTGACATACATTACCTGTTGCTAAATTTTCCTCCTTGTTTTCATCCTGTTGTTTCTTCTTGTCTCGAAGTTCCCAATAGTCCTTCTTTGCATGTCCATAATTTCTACAGTGCCAACATACTATCTTTCTTTTGGATTTTGACCTTGCCCAATCTTCCATCATCTACCATAGCTCCCACTCAAGATTAAAATTTCCCTACGATTCAAAACTTCAGCAAACCAAAC